>CALNHX010000663.1:0-300873 GCA_940337035.1 Agriotes lineatus
TACTTATTTGCTATATACGAGGATAAATTTAGTGTTCCGTTTTGTATGCTAGTGTACGAAAACAGCAGTTTATGTAACTAGTCCTCAAAGCAAGGTTTTAGGAGACGAGTCGTAATGTTTCCGGACGAGGCGGAGCGAAGCGCAGCCGAGTCCTTAATATGAAGATGAGTCCTCTAAAGCCATTTGAGGACGTGTTGCATACAACGTTTTTTTGTATTAGCTCTCCAAACATTATAATATGAAGTTTCAATTACCATTAACGCGGCATTATATTAGGAGGCCGTGCGAAAATGTATTTTTCGCTCCCCAAACTGGTTACTTTGGAAACTGTCTAGGATCCTCAAAATGGCCATTTAGAGGCCTTGTACTTAAAGTCGTCATGGCAACTAATGTTTGAGTCTGCTAAAATGTTGCCATGACGACTTTAAGTACAAGGCCTCTAAATGGCCATTTTGAGGATCCTAGACAGTTTCCAAAGTAACCAGTTTGGGGAGCGAATACAAAAAAATATTGTACGAAACTCATATGAAAGTGGCTTTTCCATACTCGTCTCGAAATTCCGGACTCGGCCTAACAGCCTCTTCCGGAAACATCTCACTCGTACTGAAAAGCTCCACTTTCTATACTTGTTACGTAAATTACTATTTTCGACAATCAAACTTCGAAAACGTCGACTTTCATTAACTTGTTAAAGTGTCTAATAGATGGCGCAACGGGGTGCACCCAATGCATACTTTCTCAGAACCTGTTTAACTGAATTGGAACGGCTATGTAAAGCTGGCTATGGAAATGAAAACAACAATGTATTTCAAAAAAATGCCCAGGCCGTATAAAGTGACTTTTGTCACACAATTCAGCAGGCCGTGCTTATTATATACAGGGACTCTAGCTACGAGCAGAGAGAACTAGTTATTGTCTCTTAGTCCAGTCAAATTAGACAAATTTACGGCAAACTTTCGGAATAATTCAAAGTGAGCTGCATTTTTGTGTACACCTTTATTTGGTGTTTTCAAACAACATCCGAAAAGTACCCTTGATTTGACCTAGAGCTTCGTGAGTTATAGGGTGCAGATGTGGGAAAAATTTGGTTTTTCGCTTATATCTTCTTTTCTATTGACTTTAGGTATATGACATTGCACAGATAAATTGAACGGCACAAAATTCTGTACAAAAAAGTAATTGGTAGTTTTTTTTGTAGGACCTGCCGTTTCTTTGAAAACTCGCCATGAACATTGATCTGAAGGATAACACTACAGAAATACAGAGTTCCACAACTAATTTGAGATCTGAAATGTAAAAATATACCAGGAGCTGAATAGAAGGGTCTTTTTCGTACAATATTAAGACAACAATGTTCCCAAAATAAAATAATTCAAGAAAATCGCTTGGCAGGCAGCAGCTGCATCTCTAACAGGCAGCAGCTGCATCTCTAAATTGTCATCGGTGGAAATCTTGTTCGATGAAACAATGAACGCAATGGTAAGCCAAGATAAATTTCTTGCTAATAACAGCAACAAAACAAGATTGATTTCCATGTTGGCTAAGCATTTTGAGGTTCATAATATCCGTGTCAAGCAATCTGAAGATGATGCCGATGTTTTAATCGTTGAAACCGCACTTGAAGAATCGCGTCAAAATAAAACTGTTGTCGAGGAAGATGTAGTTCTCTTGGTACTCCTGATAGCTCGTACGCCAGTTGATGGAGAAATTTATTTTATGAAGTCAGGCAGAGGAAAAGTTCCACAAAGAATTTACTCATTCCAAAGTTGTTACCAATATGAAGCCAGTAAACATAATCTTTTATTTTTACATGCTGTCTCCGGGTGTGACAGAACGTCAGCTCTTTTTAGTAAAGGTAAAACGACAGCTTTGAAGCTGTTAGAAAACCGCCAAGATTTGCAAGCTGCGGCTCAAGTTTTCAGGCAAATAGATTCCAGACACGAATTGATTCCTTCCAATGGGATTAAATTTTTACTGGCATTATATGGTGCTCCATTTCAAAAAGTGTCTATTGATCAATATCGCTACATGTGCGAAATTAATACGTAAAAGTAAGCCGCTGAAATTGAATTTATTACCGCCAACAGATAGTGCAGCTAAAGAGCACCTTTACAGAGTTTATTTTCAAATACAAAAGTAGCTGGGGAATGAATTAAACCCTATTGAGTGGGGATGGACATTGAGAAACGTTGTATTGGAGCCAAAGAAAACAATACAAGCTCCCGCTCCGGATTTTCTTTTTCACCAGATCTTCTGTAATTGCACCAAAGGTTGTGGGCCATTATGTGGATGTAGAAAGTTGGGGATTAAATGCTCGTCAATTTGTGGTCATTGCAACGGACAATCGTATTTAAATGCCAATGCAATTGAAGACATCTTAGAAAACCAAGTTGATGAAGGAGAGAATGAAAACCGATTAGAGACATTTTTACGGATTATCTGGAACAACGCGACATAGAAGGAGAGGAAGAAGAGGATAAATAAGATTAACATAACTCTATTTTGACTGTTTTAAGAATACAGAGGATATTTTGACCGACTGATACCGTGGATTAGGCCTGAAAAGGGATACCACATATTAAAAAACGCTCCTCGTACTCAACCTCAAAGGTGGTGTTGAATAGGGTACTTCGTATTGGACTCATAGCTTCAACGCTATACTACCCGAAAACGGTCGGTCCTACAAAAAAACTACCCAGTAGTTTTTTGTACAGAATTTTGTGACCTTCAATTTCTCTGTAAAATGTCATATACTTAAAGTCAATAGAAAAGAAAATATAAGCGAAAAATCAAATTTTTCCCACATCTGCACCATATAACTCGCGACGCTCAAGGTCAAATCAAGGGTACTTTTCGGAGGTTGTTTGTAAACATTATATAAAGGTGTACACAAAAATTCAGCTCACTTTGAATTATTCCGATCAAGAATCCTTATTTGATTGGACTATCTGGCTACGAGTAAACAACATTTGTATTAGTCTAGACATACAATTTTTTCTTGCAATTAAAAAATGGTTGGTAAGTGCAGACCTGGTAGGGTTACAAAAAACCCATATATTAACTTTCTACGCGAATTTAGACCTACACGTGTAAGGACGGCGGTTCCCCAAATAAGTATCGAGGGGGCCAAAATTTGGAACAAAATGACGCCACAAGAACGAGAGCCGTATGTTATCCAAGCCAAACACGCGAGGCGTAAATATAAGAAGAGGATTAAAACCTGGAAGAGATATGGTGGCCGTTTACGAAAAACCAGATCGCAGTAGCCCTACAGGGATATTCATTTTAACTAAATTAATTGTAACTATATACAAATGCGTCTATCAAAAATCGTAGTTTTATACCGATATTTTAGAATTGTAACTATATACAAATATATATAATATAATATATAACACCTATTGTACTTATTGCTTTATCTATACAGGGTTTTCCGATTGCTTTTCACCATATAACAATTGTGTTTCCCCACTTATCGAATGAAATTCACATTTGTCAAATGTATTTCACCTTTTATCAAACAAGTTCCCTTTGTATCAAAACAATTTCCATTTGTGTCAATTGAGTTTCCCTTCAACATCTGTCAAACATGGAACGTGCAAGAAGGCAAAACAGCAAAATAAGCAATGAGGTGGATGGATTAATTATTAATTTTATGAATCAGAGACTATCTTCTAGTGCTATGGGAAGACAGTTTAACGTGAACCCCAATGCAGTGAGAAAATTGTATCCAAAACATTTACAACATATACAGTCGTACTTGGGTGATTGTGTTTACACAGGAGTGAAATTCTTACATAATTAATTTATGATATGTACTTCATAATACTGCATATCATATAACCACAATTGTTTGTGTAATAGTTACATGGGTAGTGTTCATTTAAATAAATATGGTTTAGTTCTATTGAAAAAGGGAAACCCATTTGATACGTTGTGAAAGTGTTTTGACAAAAGGGAAATACATTTGATATAATTTTGACAGATGTTGAAAAATGGGAATTACATTTGACAAATGGTGAAACACAATTGATACAAGGTGAAAAACAATCGGAAAACCCTGTAAAGGCAAAGTTGACTGGGAAAAATTCCGAGCTATAATGAATAGTGAACTAAAATGTCCTACCAACCTGGAAGAGCCAGCAGACGTTGACCGCGCAGTGGAGGAATTTCAAACAGCAATAGTCCAGGCTATCCATCAATCCACTGGAAATCCACCTCCATGCATCAATTTTATAACTCACAACCTTCCAACGCACATTCTAAATCGCATACGAGAAAAACACAAGGTACGCAGACAATGGCAACATACCAGAAACCCTGAAATAAAGGCCAAACTGAACCGACTCATTTGGCACGTCAAGGACGAATGTGAACAGCACAAAATAGCACAGTACAATACCTACGTAGAATCACTAAACCCCGGAGATCCAAATATGTGGAGAGCCACAAAAAAAATATTAAGACAACCAATGATCATTCCAACACTCCAAATCAATGGGAAAAAATATCCACAAGATCAAGAAAAATGCGAATTGTTTGCGGAACACCTTCAAAATGCATTTACCACTACAACGGGCCAATCTTACATCAATCATTTTCAACAAGTGGAAAGGGATCTGGAACTTCCAAACCCCATGGACATCTCGCTTCTAGACCCAATCTCGCCTTCGGAAATTAAAATGTATATTAGAAATCTGAAGTCCAAGAAAGCTCCTGGACTGGACCTGATCCCAAACTCACTCCTAAAAAACTTACCGTCCAAGTCTATCTGTTATCTAACAGCACTCTTCAATGCAACATATTAAGGTAAATAGCTAAATTACATTTTTGATGAAATTTACAAACCTATTTATAATTTTTCCAGGTCGCTTTAATTTTTGGTGTTTCGGGTGCGTGCCGACGGGATGAGCTAACCCGAATGACTATAAATGATATACAAGACCTACAGTCTAAGCTTCTAATTAGCATACCAGATACGAAAACAAAAAACCAAGATCATTTGTTGTAAATGAAAGTTACCTAAATGTGTACCGGAAGTATGTTGCACTAAGACAAAAAAATATGGAAAGTGAACGATTTTTCTTTAAATATAATAAAGGAAAAAGCTATGGACAGGTTGTGCGAGTTCATCAATTTGGAAAAATTCCACAAATTGTTGCGACTTATTTAAACTTGCCAGAGCCGAAACGTTATACAGGCCATTGCTTCCGTCGGTCGTCTGCCACTATATTAGTTAATTCCGGAGCAGATATAACAACTTTGAAGAGGCACGGGGGTTGGAGTTCCTCAAGTGTTGCAGAAGGATACATTGAGGAATCTGTAAACAATAAAGTAGAGATAGCAAATAGAATTTTTACTGTAGAAAATGTGCGAGAAAATACTTCTACCAGTTCTTGTTACGTTACTAATAGTTTCACTGATAATATTAATCATAGTTCTGACAATGTTCTTTCCAGTTCTAACAATGTCGCTCACTGTTCTAATAATCTTGCTCATTTCTCAGCAAATAATGTTCCCTCATTGTTCACTAATTGTACTAATTGTACTATTACTGTAAATATAACAAATACACATTAATTTGTTATAACATAATTATGTAATAAAATTAATAAACGATGTATCTGTTTCCTGTGAATCAATCATCATCCTATAACATAAAATCGTTGCTCTCTTTCTTTGTATAAATCTTTGTTCGCTATCTCCTCCGAAGATACTAGACCGATTAAGTTGTATAATGGCTTAAAAGTTTGCTAAGTTTTAGCCTTAGATCGTAGGCCGTCCAGCGGAGCGCAGCGTCTGTCTCCGTGGGCTACGGTGTGACAGCTGCTGTGGCCGTGTGCTGTTAGTAGTGTTAGCTCGGTGATTCACTATGTTCATATATCATTACAGCAGATTTGAATAATACAAGATATATTGGTCTGGTGGTAGAATGCTCGCCTGTCACGCGGGCGGCCCGGTTTCGATTCTCGGCAGAATGCATCTTTTTTTATAATTTATATTAATAAATCTCACTCATCCTTTTCTAAATTTATATTAATGAATCTCTCTTCAATTAGCGAACCGAAGCGTAGTTCGGGTGACTCACTAGTCAGCAATAATTACATTCGAAAAATATTCCTTGCCTAGGCCGGGAACATTATTCCTGTAGAGTTTTATTGTATATTGCCTAGCAACGGCTGATGTAATGGAACGTTTGACTTTGCTCAACAAAATTTTGTCAATAATGTGACAGTTCTAGTACGATTAGCGGAAAAATATATTTTCAATTGCAATTTTTTTGTTGATAATAAGTGACATAACCTAACAGATTCCTGACTTTACAAGTGTCATTACACCAAAAAAAAAAAATCCCCAAAAACTAGTGTCTTCCCTATTGCACTTGGGAAATTTGTATTTGTTATCCTTATCTCACAATTTTCTCACATTCTCACGCGAGGAATGGAATGGCGGTACCTTATTAATATAGTGACCTTAAATTCATTACCCTAACCATAGCCAGCTTTATCTGTTTCCGCTAACGCTCAGCGGGTATGAATGAAGCTGGCCATGCCCTAACAGGGCCTCCTATCGGGAAAATAACTATTGAACAGTTTATAGTAGCCATTTCTATGTCGACAGAAGGAGTTGGCTACGAGTAGAGTCCCTGTATATAATAAGAAAGAGTCGAGTCTTTGGTGCAACCCATTGTGATTGGTTGGATCCACAAACCATGGAGTACTTGAATTTTAAAAATAATACAACAATCACATTACATTTAAATTTGACATGAGCTATTCGAGTGCCTTATTTCAGGTTATTTTGACATGACTTTTGACGTTACCTTAAAATTGTTGAACGTATACATATAACTAGTGACAAATAACTTATTCCTAAGCTAAAAGAATAGCCCCAGTGATCGGCAATCTCTTATTCTCTATAGAATGGACCAAACAAGGATTTTTATTACATCCATTTCCAAAATGGAAGGCAAAGAAGAATGGTAAATTTTTTTTTAAAGCAAATCGTAAATTCAGGTTTCTTATGACATTTGTGAAACTGGTTTCGTACATAATCAATGCCTATGTCAAACATAAGAGATTCACATTTTTAGAAGAATCATTTCAAAATCTCACGAAGAAAAGTTACATGACACCTAGCGGACCAGTATTGTGAATTAACATATCGTATAACAAAGAAATTCGTACAGCTATTTATATTATTTCATGTAATGCGAACTAAAGATGGAACGTGATCCATAAAAGTGCTAGAATAGAGACACCAAGAACAAGCAAAAGTGATATTGGGAAACCACAATGTGTCTTTCATTATCATTGAACTAAACGAATCTAATTCATATTTCCAACAAATCAACTAAGTTAACTTTACTAGTTTAGTGCACTATTTAAGAGTTATGCAGGTTCCTATTTATTGTTAAAATGTAAATTTTTAAGATTTTCCATATTATATCATGTAATGAAAACTTGAAACAAATCTTTAGCTCCGGCTATTTGTTTCGTCAATTACTCATATATCCCGGGCCAGCCTGTATATGTTCACTCGAGTTATGATTTGCTGTATTTCAAATGATACCAAACTTGCTTCGCGCGAGCTCTCTGATTTCGGTTTTCCCCAAATAATTCCTTATCATTATGCGCCAGCCGCAGCGGTCTTTTTCCGTCCGCGATTTCATTTAACTTTCGCTTTTGGTTGCATCAACTCGTTCCAAGAAGGCATCTTGTGTGCTATATTGCACCTCAATTATTTAATTTTGTTTGTGGGCTGATGACTCAAATCAGGTATGTTTGCGCTACTTTGTTTGATATTCAAGTTTAGTAATTTCCCTTTTCTTATTAGCTCTTAAACGCCGTTTTAGAACGACTTCTTATTTGGGTCTCCTGATCGACGCTACGTTTGATGTCATAATTGACACCGTAATTAATAACTTGGGCCCGCAACTCCTTTCTGGAATGTAATTTTGAACTTGCCAGTTCGTGACGAGGACCGTCCGTTTTATTATCAATTTCGGCCGAGAGGTCGGTGCTGCTGTTGGCATGGAACGCTAAGATAATCTTGGACCAATTTATCGCCTGCATGCGACGTTTTTTTGTCACAATCCAGGTTAGTCTTATTTCAACGTTTGTTGATAACCCCGTCCACCCATGAATTGTTGGCTGAATTGATTCCAACGGCGCTTCACCACAACTAACAAATTTACAATTTACAAATTTAATCTACTTTAAAACGCAATGTATTAATTGTTCACAAATCTACGATTTACAAATTTAATCGATTATAAAATGCAATGTATTAATTGTTCACAAATTTACGATTCACAAATTTAATCTATTACAAAATGCTCATTTGAATACTTATTAAGTAATTTTTGTAAAAAGTGCCCTCACGCCATTTTACTATCATTGCCGAGATAACGGTTAAAACATATGACAGTGGTAAGCTTACTCCTTCATTGAGTTGTGGTCACATTCAATCCAAGAGCCCAAAAGAGGTTCATATATTTTTGCCGTGCGTGCTGCATTTTCAGCATAAGTAAAATACTGTATTCAGACATTTTAATACTGTGACAATGAATTTAAAGATTTAATACCGATGTTGCAGGCAACTATTAATTGTTAATTAAATAAACTAAATTGTTTGCTATGACTTTATTTACTTCTCGAAATCTGTGATTTCTGGCGCCCTGTTTTTTTATTAAAAGAGCTTGCAGAAGTACAGCTGATGATAAGAATCTGCGATCCAAGGCCGCCGAGATTGAGTTAGCTAGGCCATTGCGGTAAGTACAAACCTTTCAGAGCTACCGTGGTGTATAAATGATAAGGGGGTTGATCTGCGATTATACTACCACTGATTATTATTAGTAATCGATCGCAGGTTGGCTTCTTTATTGTTTCAAACTAAACATGAAATGTGAACCATACAAGTACTAGAATGCAGACATAAAACGAGCAAAAGTGATATTTGAAAACTACAATGTTCCTTTAATTATTATTGGACTGAACGAATCTGATTTTCAACCAACCAATTAACTTTACTTTAGTGCATTAGTTAAGAATTATGTATCTATTCATTGCTGAAATCTTAACTTCCACTAATGTGCGCTAGCGTGAGTTCGCGGTGATTTCAACTTTAAATTTTAAGTTTCCTGAGCTCTGTTTCTGAGATTTGATGTTGGTACAACAAATATTCCTAGCAAGAAGCAGTTATTTTTACATGTCACCAACTTTAACGCGTAAGAAGTTATTTATGGTCACTGGTTTCTAACCATGGGGGTGAAACTGAGACCGTTACAGTCAAAGAGGATATATAAGAGAGGGAAAAGCAGCATAGGGAGACAAGGAGAATCGTGACTACAGCGCCTCTATGCGCGACTGACCGCGCGTTCATTAATTTTTAAAAATTTTGGGAATTGTGTCAGTCATAATGAAAACTCCCTAGGGAAATTTTTGTCTTATTCAGTCTCTAGGGAGCAAATGTTCTACTTCTGTCACAATTTTGATGCTATAGAAACGGACTTCTTCTATTCCCGGTCGTGGAAAAACAACATTTGTTTTATTAATTTAATTTTTTTTTTAACTTAAATGGTGCAATGGAAGCTTCCTGCAAACTCGGTCGAGTTACGAAGAACCCATTTTTAAATTTTCTAAGAGAATTTCGACCTACACAGGCAGGGAAAGCGATCCCCCAAATCAGCATCGAGGGGGGCAAGATATGGCGGAAAATGGCTCCCGAGGAAAAAGAACATTATATTATCCAAGGAAAAAAGGCACGCCTTAAATACCGGAAGAGGATTAGTACCACCTGGCGTCGATTTGGTGGACGTTTAAAGAAAATCAGCAGATCGGTGTAGCCCTATAAACGTTTGCACAAATTTATTGTACCTTTATACTTTATACATGTTTTATTATATTAAACACCTATCGTACTTAATGCTTTATCTATATAACCTATAAACCAAAGCCTGTGCACTGAAATTGGGAACTGTCAAGATGGCGGCCATAAGCTGCGTTCGGAAAGGTACCTCTGACAGCTCTGTTTCCTCGAAATCATTCGCAAAAAGAGATCGATAATACCCATCGGCCCGGGTGGAAGTGAGATGAATGAACGATTTCGAGGAAACAGAGCTGTCAGAAGTACCTTTCCGAACGCAGTAATAGAAGGTTGATCAGGCTTCCACTAATGTGCGCTAGCGTCAGTTCGCGGTGATTTCAACTTTAAATTTTAAGTTTCTTGAGCTCTGTTTCTGAGATTTGATGTTGGTACAACAAATATTCCTAGCAAGAAGCAGTAATTTTTACATGTCACCAACTTTAACGCGTAAGAAGTTATTTATGGTCACTCGTTTCTAACCATGGGGGTGAAACTGAGAACGTTACAGTCAAAGAGGATATATAAGAGAGGGAAAAGCAGCATAGGGAGACAAGGAGAATCGTGACTACAGCGCCTCTATGCGCGACTGACCGCGCGTTCATTAATTTTTAAAAATTTTGGGAACTAATAGACGATGACATTTGACGTTGTCCCTCAATGTTGAAAGGGTCAAGATGGCTGTTAATTGGCGTATTCACATTTACTTGAAACAGTTATGAATTACTAATTTATGCTGTGCGAAAGAAATTATTTTGATATCAATATATATCATAACTGTAATTTTTGTAGAATACTGGGAATTATGAAAAGAAGTCTTGGAACACGAGAACAAGCAATATTGGAACGAAAATAGGTTAGGTAGGTAGGAAGAACGTTAAGCGTATTGCATGTAAAACTCTAAAAACTACATACCTTAGTGATCAGTCCCTATATTTCCTAATAATTACGTCCAGTGCTACAGCCAATATTTTTAACACAATATCGGTATGTTCGCCACACTTAAACCACTGGGTATTAATTTTACGTAAAATGTTAATAAGTATATATTTTAATCTAAAAATATGTCCATGTACTTTCAATACACTCACGGCAAAGTCATAAATGCACACTGTGTAATTTATTAAAAGTTTAGAAGCACATTTTAACCTCTGTTCATCGTCTACTTCTTTAAACATTGTGAAAGTATGTTAAGGTTCTACAGAAAAACTTAACAACGATCCTTTGCATTGGTCACAATCGGGCAGTTCAACTTTTCTAATAAAGTAACCACACACATATGCTACAGCCTGAATATCAAAATTGGAGACACTCACATCCTGTATTGATGGGATATCCAAATTACTTAGTTCATTCTCAAGTGTGTGGTCTATGATAAGAGCTGATTGTTGAAATTCTTGCTCTACCTGTAAATTTTCTAAAATACTGTTTTCATCTTTTTTGCAGTTTGATTGTTTGCTATGTGGAGTGATTAATACAAGACGTTTTAAGTGCCGAAACAAATTGGTAACAACTAGGGCTAGTGTTTGTAGCTCCGTACTGCCGAATCATTGCAAATAAGTTCTCGATGGGATCTTGATTGAGAGAACGAGTTGTTAAGAATCTCAAGCCATCTTGTTTACATATTTTCCGTATTTCCTGTATTGCTTCTATATTGGAAAGCCAAGCTTTTTTGAATGGTAATGTTTGGATAACTTTGGAATAATCATTTTTATCTATAAATGCCCAGGTGTTTATTTGTGGTTTAATTAAATTCCAAAATCTTATATGCTCTGATTTTTCAGATAAACAGCATCGCAACTTTTTCCCCACGTCGGGATGCAACGAACGCCCATTAAAACTGTCGAAAAGCTTATCCAGGTAATCGGCAAATTCAGCTGTAAATATAGCTTCAGCAGGAAGTTGTTGTGGAGAATTGGATATCATCGATTCTATGGCACACCTTATGGTATGACTTAATGTCTCATTTTGAGTTTTGGATTTCTTTGAAGTTCGAAATAATAATCTTGTATTTTGTATAAACACTGGAATCGTTTAATTTTGTCATATGTATAACATTTAATAATATGCTCTAATTTTGCTATTTTATTTGTTTCAAACTGTATGTTGTATTTTAGTAGAGCATTTCTTTTTAATTTCAGTAAATGGGTGGGTCAAATAGGGTGATGATTGTTGTAACTGAGTTAGTGCTGCTCTGTTTGTAGTTCCTAAATCACAGATTGTACATACTACCCTCAGACCCATTGCTTGTAAAGCCAATATAAGTTCTTTTATTATCACTTTTAAATGCGCTGTTTGTATAGTGTCTTGTGTAAAATAATAAGCAATAGGTTGTTTCCACTTTTTTCGTATAGCAGTTATCATAAATACTAATGCATGATTAGCAATAGCATTTCGTCTTCCCAAAGAGCCAAGATCTACATACCCCACAACTTTGTCTGCAGATTTAACATACATTAATTGATAAGAAAGTTTAATGTCGTCAAAAATTAAAGTACACAATCTATCTCCTTTGTCCATTTTTTTAACTTTTGATTTGAGGCGATTCATTAGCGCATTGTTTATCCCAGTTTCAAAGGAAAAGCGTTGTAAATATTTTTGCAGTGTTACCCGTGATGGTAACTTCAAAAATTTACTTAAAAATCGATAACATTTTGGCCCTCTTTTATATAATGCCAACGCAAACACTTTATTTTTAGTTGTCCACTTTGGACATTTTTTGGGAGCATTACGAACTTGCGACATAATAAATTCCACCCCAGCAGAATCGAGACTCGTTTCAAGAGCCTTAAACATTTCTGTATTTGCTTGATTGCATGCAGTGGTTACGTTAGCTTATTTTTTGACCGAAATAGAGCTCTCTTCAAGTTGTAGAAATGCCTTTGTTGTGATCTATACAACATATACATTTTTTTCTTCTTTGGAGTTAGTGCGGCTACTCTAAGCACATTTATGGAACTTAAAAGTGTCTGTTTTGGCTGTACAACTGCAGTACTTACTGTTTATTTAAACCTTTTTAAGTGAACTGTTAGCAAGCGGCATTAATTAATGAAAAGGGGCACGGGTGGTGTCCAACCCTGTCTATATTTTATGGGGAAGGTTTCACATTTCTAATTGCCTCCTACCCCTGTCTAGAACAAGGCCAAAAGGGTCTGCTAGCATTTACAAACATAAACAGTTCAATAGGGTTTGTTTATTTGACTAAGCTAAATATTAGATACCTACCTAAGCTGAATAATGTGTTAGCTTCTCTTAATCATTGCTAGTACTTCTTATGAAAATCTAATATAAACTTACAACTTTTGGTTAAGAATTCTTTATATTGTATTCTAATTTTCACTTAGGTATAGGCGTTATTATTACTACGTTTATTAATTATTGCTCAAACCAGTTTTACTGTATTATATGAATAAATTATACTTTTGTAGCATGTGAATTTTTTTTAATTGTTAATGGTGTTTATGAATATTAATAAAGCATTCTGCCAAAAAGATGAACCTAACTAATACACGATTCGCAGAAATGTTTCTTGATTTGTGAAGTACATGTGTTACAGGTAGTAAGATGCCAAAAAAATTTAGTAAGTTTGTAAATATGGAGGGATTACAGTTTCAACATCTTGGTTGAGAAGCATTTAAGGACACAGATTTCTCTAAACGTTTTACATTCATTTGGACGTTGGGATACTTTGGTAAAGTTTCCCGAAATAGATCTGTACCACCCTGTATAGTATGAACGAAAAGTAAATTCATTGGGAATACCTATGGAATTTTTGAGTCGCGTATTATAGCACCATAAAAAATAGCAACTGCCAGTGTCATAGACAGTTTCATATTTTGTAGTGTTATAATACGACTCCAAAATTCCGTAAGCATTCCTTATGAATTTAATTTTTGCTCTTACTATATTTCTAATGAGCAGTAAAAATATTTGAAATAGGCTCCATTTTTTTTGTTTACGCTTTTAGTTCCGCCAGTGAAGGATGATGGCGTTAGTATCGCCTTGCCGCCAACAGTTTATTAGGGACTTTTGCCTCTCGTATGTATCCTCTTTGTGATGTACCCAATTAAAGCCAAAACTAATAAAATACTGGTGCAAAACTGCGAAAGCACTGAAAGCACGTCACGCAGGCGACGGTTTAGAACGCGGACACCATACAGAGAGATTTTTCTTACTACGAACACGGCAAACGATATGTCGAATGTACAAATGCCGAGAATATAACTTTGACAGTTCGCGTATTTTGTCAGTAGATAATATCTGCTGTCATTTCTATCTTAAAATCGATAACTACGAAGCAACGGATCAGTGCAAATTGTAAAATGGTATTATCAGGGTCCAACGGTCCGGAAAATTCAAAATTCTTTCACAACATTTGAAAATAGGCGTTCTTTATCGTTATCAACGTTACATGGAGTTATTTCAAATTTTGGAAACTTTGGATGTGTTTCTCCCCAAAAGCACAAAAGCCCTAATGTTCCGAATGAACACAGGTATTTAAAAGAGGTTTGTATTACCGCTAATGACTATCCAGACTATTTATTTAAATAAATTGCAGAACTAGTAGATTTAGCTGCGATATTCTTCCCGTTGGCCATTTCAGAAGTATGGAATTTTGTGAAAATGTGACAGATATGCCCTAAAACTTCCTCTGGAAAGTCGTTTCCACTACAATTAACGATTTGAAGAACTGCGTTTAAAAATTAAAAGGGTTGTTCAGAGTACTAGCACTAATACGTTTCTATGATCGCTTAGGATATTGTTTAGCGCAAGAAGGCAGGCTCTTTGAACAAGAGCTAATTTAAACTTCTTGAATTTTGTTGTTTGAAATAAAAATAGTTTTATTTTTGTTTGCATCTTTTTTTTACTGAATTAGATTGTTCGGAAGAAATTATTTCTTTCTTCAGAATGCGTTTTACTTTAAGAACTACCTTCTTTTACTGTACTGTTAATCTCTAAAAATCCTGTTTTTCAACTCTGAATTTATCACCTGAATTAATCACAGAATAACAGTACCTCATACATTCTATCTGTGATATAATAATTAATTTTAAAAAATATACTAGGCGTCTGCGTTGAACAATTACTTAAACAATCAACGCAGACGACCCCTGGATTAATATCAGAGTACCTTAGACCGACTGTCCATCGGTCTTGGTGTATTTTTAGGCAATCGTAAATTCGCCTTGATTTACTTGTGTTCGCAGTTCATGAATTTTCACTGTATATGTATTATACATAACAAAGTCCTTTTCACAGCTCGGTGGTTACTACACAAGGCGAAGATATATATTGCTAGTAGGGCCTCAGAACGCCCAAAAACATTACGGCGCCGGAGCCGACATAGTTTCACTTAGGGCCGGTTGCAGAAAGCAATGTTAAGTCTGGTGTTAGCTAACGTCGCGTCGAAGTGAACAAAATCGCATCAAATTTTGTTTACTAATGTATTAGTTACCATAAGCATTTGAGATTTGATTCGTTTTTGTTCACTTTGACGTCGCGTTAGCTAACACCAGACTTAACATTGCTTTCTGCAACCGGCCCTTAACATTGCTTTCTGCATATATCTAATACTTACTATATTGCTAGCGGCTATGAGTGGGAAACTTGCCAAGGAAGTGAGACAGACAACCAACTCTTCAATGTATAATGATGAGCTGTGTGCAAGCGCGGCGGCGTCGTTCGGCCAATGGGGAAGTGGGCAAGTTTAAAATTCGCTTCTAGAGGCGGAGTTCGAATTCTCACGCATGCGCACGAGACGCGTTATACTCTAAGTGAGACTATGTCGGCGCCGTAATGTTTTCTGAAGTTTCCAGGCCCTACCAGCAATATATGTGTATTATATATATGGCTTTCTGCAACCGGCCCTAAGAGTATAACGCGTCTCGTGCGCCTGCGTGAGAATTCGAACTCCGCCTTTAGAAGCGAATTTTAAACTTGACCACTTCCCCATTGGGCGGACGACGCCACCGCGCTTGCGCACAGCTCACCATATACATTGAAGAGTTGGTTGTCTGTCTCACGTCCTTCATGAGTTTCCCACTCATAGCCGCTAGCAATCTAGTAAGTATTACATATATGGCGGACGGCCTACCTCAACTAGAGTGCTGTATTAACCATGCAAGCTTATCCCACTAGATTTTGTGTCACAGGGATTTTAGCGCCAAGCCGTTGGCTGCGCTGACCGGTAACCGTGCATTCTGTCGTCTGTCAACCAAGCAAGACTAGAAACCGTTGGAGTACGTACTGCTCGATCCAGACGAACAATGCATGCTGATTTAAATCTTGGTGCATTCCATTACGATGCTAACCATAATTACACTCTTCATCCAAGTACGGTTATTTAAATCTATATACAGTGTGTAGGTGTTGTTCTGTGCTGCCAACTGTATCTGTCAATTGTCAGTTCTATTGAGTTCTGTCACTCGTCACTGTTGTTTGAACTAACAGTCCAAGAGCCAGCAACGGGTTTAGTCCAGTCGTTGAAGGTAAAAATATGCTATTACCTCAGAATTCTTTGAACCTTGACCGATTGACGTGAAATTTGGTGGGTGGTTAGGGGCGATGCCGGAAAAAGGTCCGCAGGAAAAAGTTCCGCGGAAAATGTTCCGGCGGAAAAAGTGCCGTGGGGAAATAAATCCGCAGGAAAAAGTTCGGCAAGAAAAAGTTCCGCAAGAAAGCGATGCTTTGGTGTTTTGTCCATGTTACATGATTAATAAGTACCATACCATAGGGTACAAATGCATATGATAAAAATGGAAAAATTTGCTGGGCTCTTATGTATATTATAATTACATTTATAGTATTTTAAATTACTACAGTGACTATATAATCACAGTGTGGCCATACAATTTTTGACTGGTACTTTTTTATCCAATATCAAAATACGATTTTGCGGAAAACCATGATGATGTAATAAAAAAATATAATTTTTTAACGGTGTAAGCGACATTTGATAACAAAAAATTACTAAAGTCAAAATAAAATTTTACAGTTCATTTGCTGAAGTGAAAGAAAGTTATTCAAAATGACTAATCTCTCAAATACAATAAAATACCACAAAGAGGTTTAAATGTTGAAGAAATATGAGTCATAAGGTGTTTTCATCAATTTATTACAATTAATGGAAATTGGAAAGTTCAAATCCAAAACGCAAATGATATAACATAATTTGTATAGAAATCTTCTCGGTAATTTAATGTGCTTTATTAACATCTAAATTATATTAAATAGATACATGGACTAAACTCCAATCTAGCCCACTGGTGCTTAGGCGCATGCGTTTGATAATGTGATTCTCAGTTTGTCGGAGGTTCTACAAATGTTCAGGCAATGGAGGCAAAACACGAGAGTTTCATGCCAGACCCAATTTTGACTGCCGTCAAGGTGCTAATTTAGGTTAGCTGCAGTTTAAGATTTGTGTATACTTAGTACAAAAATGCCTGTGTATCACCATAAAACAAGCAGTTAGTCCAATCGTCGACAATAATATTGAATTTGAATTTCCCAATGAGTATTTCTCTTATTTATAGCTTAAAATCCAGTTTCGCCACTGGCATAACAGTTCGTCTAATTTCATATTCCGGAAATGTCAAAATGTACCAGTGGGCTATACTGGAGTTTTCCCGGCATTAACTACCTGCCATACATGTTCAACCTGGAATTGCAAATGTACACCGCAATAATCTATTGAACAGTTACTTACGAATATTTAAGCAATATAAAACTTACAAGAAAATATTTATTTCTCTGTTAAATGTTCTGGATTGTTTGTTTTTATTACTGTTCTGATTATCGTAAATAACTAATTTGTGAAAAACGTCAAAATATGGTTCTTTTCCGTATAAACAAACTATAATTTGGAAAACTCATGGCCGCGGGAATACTAATGGCGGATTTCATCACGTGATACGTCCACTCAAACTTTTGACAAGTTATAAAATGCCAATGTCTTATTTTGACATTAGTAACCTTTTGGGGTGAAATTCGCTGCGAGCGAAGTAAGTTTATCGATCAGCGTGTATGTCAAAATGTTGTGGGTGCCGCTTGCCACTATCAATGTTTAAAGCAATGCGTTGCGCTCTCGGCGGTGGTCCAGGTTAATGGTTTATGTTAGTTGTTAGGTCTTGATAATTTTTTTTTAGAGAAAAAATACGAGAGAGAGTTTGTTCAACGCAATGCGTTGCGCTCTTGGCGGTGGTCCAGGTTAATGGTTTATGTTAGTTGTTAGGTCTTGATAATTTTTTTTAGAGAAAAAAATACGAGAGAGAGTTTGTTCAACGCAATGCGTTGCGCTCTTGGCGGTGGTCCAGGTTAATGGTTTATGTTAGTTGTTAGATCTTGATAATTTTTTTTAGAGAAAAAATACGAGAGAGAGTTTGTTCAACGCAACGCGTTGCGCTCTCGGCGGTGGTCCAGGTTAATGGTTTATGTTAGTTGTTAGGTCTTGATAATTTTTTTTAGAGAAAAAATACGAGAGAGAGTTTGTTCAACGCAATGCGTTGCGCTCTTGGCGGTGGTCCAGGTTAATGGTTTATGTTAGTTGTTAGGTCTTGATAATTTTTTTTAGAGAAAAAAATACGAGAGAGAGTTTGTTCAACGCAATGCGTTGCGCTCTTGGCGGTGGTCCAGGTTAATGGTTTATGTTAGTTGTTAGGTCTTGATAATTTTTTTTAGAGAAAAAAATACGAGAGAGAGTTTGTTCAACGCAATGCGTTGCGCTCTTGGCGGTGGTCCAGGTTAATGGTTTATGTTAGTTGTTAGGTCTTGATAATTTTTTTTTAGAGAAAAAATACGAGAGAGAGTTTGTTCAACGCAATGCGTTGCGCTCTCGGCGGTGGTCCAGGTTAATGGTTTATGTTAGTTGTTAGGTCTTGATAATTTTTTTTTAGAGAAAAAATACGAGAGAGAGTTTGTTCAACGCAATGCGTTGCGCTCTCGGCGGTGGTACAGGTTAATGGTTTATGTTAGTTGTTAGGTCTTGATAATTTTTTTTAGAGAAAAAATACGAGAGAGAATTTGTTCAACGCAATGCGTTGCGCTCTCGGCGGTGGTCCAGGTTAATGGTTTATGTTAGTTGTTAGGTCTTGATAATTTTTTTTTTAGAGAAAAAATACGAGAGAGAGTTTGTTCAACGCAATGCGTTGCGCTCTCGGCGGTGGTCCAGGTTAATGGTTTATGTTAGTTGTTAGGTCTTGATAATTTTTTTTTAGAGAAAAAATACGAGAGAGAGTTTGTTCAACGCAATGCGTTGCGCTCTCGGCGGTGGTACAGGTTAATGGTTTATGTTAGTTGTTAGGTCTTGATAATTTTTTTTAGAGAAAAAATACGAGAGAGAATTTGTTCAACGCAATGCGTTGCGCTCTCGGCGGTGGTCCAGGTTAATGGTTTATGTTAGTTGTTAGATCTTGATAATTTTTTTTAGAGAAAAAATACGAGAGAGAGTTTGTTCAACGCAACGCGTTGCGCTCTCGGCGGTGGTCCAGGTTAATGGTTTATGTTAGTTGTTAGGTCTTGATAATTTTTTTTAGAGAAAAAATACGAGAGAGAGTTTGTTCAACGCAATGCGTTGCGCTCTCGGCCGTGGTCCAGGTTAATGGTTTATGTTAGTTGTTAGGTCTTGATAATTTTTTTAGAGAAAAAATACGAGAGAGAGTTTGTTCAAAGCAATGCGTTGCGCTCTCGGCGGTGGTCCAGGTTAATGGTTTATGTTAGTTGTTAGGTCTTGATAATTTTTTTTAGAGAAAAAATACGAGAGAGCGTTTGTTCAACGCAATGCGTTGCGCTCTCGGCGGTGGTCCAGGTTAATGGTTTATGTTAGTTGTTAGGTCTTGATAATTTTTTTTAGAGAAAAAATACGAGAGAGAATTTGTTCAACGTTACCTACATTTTTATGTCCACTGTTATTTTTGCGCATGCGCACTAGACCGGACCGTGCACCGAAGCTTTACCACTTTTTGTAACTGTGATTATATTGCAGGTTAAGTTTTACGTCAGTCTGTGTCAAACAACAAACAAACCCTAACCTTTTAATCTTGAATTTGACAGAGACTGACAATACACTTCAATACTGCCAAACGTATAACACATATCAAGGCCTGCTCAGAATCATTTTTTTTATCTCATGGTATAATCTGTAGTGTAAGTTGCCTTTTTTATGAATAAAACATTATGTATGAAATCGACATTATGTTATTATTTCTTATTTAACCTTTCCACGGCCGTGGGTGTTCACGCGTAACTTTTTCCTGCGAAACTTTTTCCTGCGGATTTATTTCCCAACGGCACTTTTTCCGGCGGAACATTTTCCGGTGGAACTTTTTCCGGCGAAACTTTTTCCGGGATTCGGTTAGGGGATGGCTCAAGGAGCAAAAGTGACAAAGCGCCGATGTGCGCTTTTACCCTGAGACTGGATGCCACCCCTTCTCGGGGGTGGAAATTGTTCACTCAAAATAACTTCGGAAATGGATAGAGGGACAAATTCTAAGTAAAAAATGTTCTATATAGTTTTTTCGATAGATCGATATTTTTCGAGCTATTCGCGCTTGAAAACTCAGAATTTTCGTGATAAAAATGTATGTTTTTGGACGGTTTTTCTCGAATAAGTCGAAAACTTCGCGTTCTATCAAATAAGTTGCAATAACTAAAAATGAAGCTTAGAAAACAGCAAAAAGATTGGTGTTTTTATGAATGCTCTAGGTCCAAAATAAAAGAAGTGATGGCTCGTTGAAGAAGATTTTTTTTGCAACAACTTGGTTCAAAGTAATCAACGTTAATTAACGAAAAACCGATGCATTTTTCGGGAAAAACTTATAGAACATTTTCTGTAGTGATTGAAAAGACCTTTAAAATGAGCACTGTTAAAAGTCGATTGCATTATAACTAAGCGAGTTACGATGCAAAAACGGTGGGCCACTCGAATTTGTTGAATGCGCCGAGCCAGCTCAGCCTTCTGCAGTTTAAACGCTGAGCCAACGCTTCCAAATCCCCTAAGGATCATTCGAAAAGCTTGCAAATGAATAGGCCGCTGAGAGCCGGCAGGCACGCTAATCCAGAAGGCCATGGAACGATTTATATGTAGTAGCCGTTTCCATGTCGACAGAAGCAATTGGCTATAAGTAAATAAACATTGTTTTTCAATACTTTTAACATTTTTATACACAATGTCAGGAGCTAAACGCTGCAAGACGGGAAGAATAACAAAAAACCCATTTTTGAATTTCTTAAGGGACTATCGCATTAATCAAGTCGGAAAGACCGTACCGGAAATAGCCAAAGAGAGGGCTCAAATATGGGGGCAAATGGGAGACGATGAAAGGAAACCTTACCTGGAAATGACACGTAAAGCTCGAAAGAAATACAAAATCATGAAAAAAACCTGGCGTAGACATGGAGGTCGATTACGAAAAATGTAGGTACCAAATATACTATACTACCTGACATTGTACAAATTCTATATACTTACTCTTATTATACTTTGTAACATAATAATATATATAAAGATACATTTACCTATCAGTTATTTGTGTATTATCTCTAGTCTCTTACCTTACCATGTCAACATTTGTGATACCCTTAGAACAGAAAATAGACAGGAAGGCGCATTTCTTTTAACTTGGCTGTAACATCTAGGTGACGGAAACGGCCATTTTGAAAACCCATGTATGACTAATGAGGTGTGATACCGGTTTGATAGTTGTGGGTTTTAGTTAGTTTGTGACTAATTTTGGCTGTTCTCAAACCCCAAATACCAGGACTTTGAGCATTACATTCCATCAGTAAGTATTAATATTGCTTTTCACTTCAAATAGAGAGATAATTTCTCTGAACATGTCACTTGTCATAGGTACTTGTACACAACAATAATCATGGGCATAGAAGGGAATGTATAATAGGGTCATTATTTGTAATCGCACAATATGAGGAAGCAATTTTTAAATTTATTACAGACAGTGACTGAAGTCACACAAACTCACATCTAGTCATAAATCACATAGTGTAAAGTGCACTTAATAAAACTGTTGAAATTGTTTGCTGCACATGCACCCTCTCGATATGATACGCAACTGCCAAAAGGAAACAACCATCCGCCATTTTGAAAACCCATCGCGGTCGCACGGATTTCGTACAAATGCGGCTTCCTGTCTATTTTCTGTTCTAAGGTGATACCAGAAGGTGAGACAAACAAATTTCAATTTATGATGGGTGCAATAGACAAATATGTAAACCCAAGTGTAAACGAGTGTTTTGAACGCTATAATTTCTTGAAAAGAACCCAGAAGGAAGGCGAGTCATTTGAGCACTTCTTAACAGATTGTCGTCACCTAGTAAAGTCATGTAATTACAACACAGTTGACCCGAACGACAACGCTGAAAACAAGGCTCTACGTGACAAAATTCTAATGGGCATACGAGATCCAACAACAAGACAGGCACTCTCACTACAAACCTTTTCATACATCGCTATCTCAATACAACTACTACGATGTGTTGTTTAACCTACCACCTACCACACTTCCTAGAAGTGTTTTTCAGCTAGCAGGCATCACGAGATGTTTTTCCAGGAAAGTATGAATGAACGCAGGTCTGGCCAAACAACTAGTTTGCTACTGTAACTACGTAGACAGTACAGCCAGCGACGCAAAACCGGTGATTTTAGCGTCTGTCCCCAGAGGGGCGGCTATATCACCAAGCATATCTGCGTCAGCTTCCAGAGGAACGGCAAATATGTATCATTCCATCCAACAAGGTATGGCTCCGTTTACCAGGATCATGGTAAATGGCAGTGAGCAGCAGCGCTGTCATTACTGGATTAAGGCTATTGAAGATTGACTTCCCTAAAGGTTTAATACCAGCTATTCATTGGCGACAATCAAATTTTGATTTCACCGGCAATGATACTGCGGCACAGAAAGCAAGGGGAAACTACTGTGCTTACTTCTTTCCCACGAGAACCCATTATCAATATGAATTTGGCAAGCTGTGACGAGGCCTCGGATAGGCTTCGTACCCCGGTTGGCAACCGGCGCTGCTCTCTTTCCGGGGAGAGCAGTGAGAAATCAGCGTCCGGGCGGCATTTAGGCAGAATCTACCACTGATTAGCAATAGACTATAAATAGCTCTCTCTCATTGGTTGTTGCTAACTGCAGGTAGGGTTTGTCCACGCATTGCTAATTCCGGGTAGATTTTGTCTCCACCCGCACAGTTCTGTTTTGTTGTTCGCGTGGTGCTGCCAGTGTCCGTTAATAATTATCTTTTATGTTAATGCTACTGTCCACTTGGCAATATGACTAATGATTTAAAATTGCCGACCAGTTTTAGTTATGAACTGGTAAATCAATCAAAAGAAAACACAGTGCTGTGGGCTGACACTGATTCAAGTGAAAAATGTGTTAAGTGGATAGCGGAATTTTCTGCCGAAACTAATACTGCTTGGGTATTACGTAGATCCAAGGCTGCGTCAAAGAAGATAGTATGCAGGTAGGGTTCTTTAAAGTAATGTTTTCATTGTGATTGTAAAATCACTGTGCTTGAACTGCTGTCAAACGGTCGGCTGTTAATAGTATATTATGATACTAGTGTATAAGTACGCCTTTAAAGCACGTGCGACGAGTTTAAGAGCACGGCGCAAAGCGGAGTGTTTTTAAGGTCGCTAGTGCTTTAATTTCTTTAATTCTACGATTGTAACAGAAATATAAAAACTTAGTTCGATGACACTTTTTCCGTCACATTGTGTTAGACATTTTAGGTTATGTTGACATTCAATTTTACGGCAAAGCGTGTTTTAATTTAGTATTAAAACACGCCACCACTGGCAACGTGGCAACGTGCAAAAAGACGTAAATCGGGCGCTAATATTAAGAGTGCTGCGAAAGTCACTTTTGATACTAGAAACGGTGCAAAAAGATCTTAGAAAAAATTCAGTTTAGACATAACATCACATGTCCGTTCTGTGTTGTTGGAAAGCGTTGAGCTGTGCGGAGTTAACGCCGCTAAATGTGAATTCTGCACAAACAATATAAAAACAAGGATTATTGACCAGTTGTTAATATAGGTGAGTTTAGAGTTTATAATGCATCAACGGTATTTTAACAGCAAACCGTTTTAACGGTGGTTCAGCGGTTTGACTGAATAGCTTTGGTTTGTGTAGTGTAGATGCTGATGATCCCAGTTTTCTTGTATTCATAATGCGATCAATTTAAATTTTAGGCGAGAGTACAGCTGCCACCATACGTCCTTTAATAAGTAAATCAAAGTCCACCCGAAGAACGTCAAAAAACCTTAACTGCCAGGCGTCAGTTTCTATTGTAGTAATGGTACAGACAAAATGGAGTTGTTATAGAAATGAAAAATTAAAGGTAAATCTACTTAGTCACAATTTTATTGGTATTTATAAAATAAATGAAACAATTTTAGGACTTACCAGCTGTAATTACTCTTAACAACAATCATAGCCTTGCACTAAGCAATGCAGGGGCGCTTAGCTATTTTCCTGCTACTAACGAACTTAAAAATGTTTTCGAAAAATACTTTAACGATGGCATGGGTATTACGGAGGGTTGTAATTTTCACAATAATAAATTAGAGATTGCAATGGACGAATATGGTATCGCAAATGTTTCTGTCAATCCAAAATACAGAACGGTAAAGTACTGGTACACTGAATGGAGGAAAATTAACTTCTAGTAACGTACTGGCATTGGATCTTTGAAGGTACAGTGAGCATAAAAAGTATTCGTAAACCTTCCCTTTTTCGAAAATAGAGGATTTTTCGTATTGATAACACCAGTTTAATAAAAACCAATAATTACAAAATCTTATTCTTTGAACAATTCTCTATTTATCAATCATTACTCAATACAAAGGATAATTAGTATGGCGTAACATAAACAAAAAGAAAAGTAAAAATTTCAAAATTTGCTGAAACACGTAGGTGTGCGCATACTTCTTACACAGCGAACTTCTGAATACATCATTTTTTATTTTTATTTTTTTTAGAAATTGAAATAGAATGTGCCTGAATATGAAAAGTTAGGTATTTCCTTGCACATCAACGACGATCCATTTAGTGTGGTAATAGTGACACCAATAATGCGAAGAACCCACAAATTACCGCATACAAAGGACATTATTTTTATTGACAGTACATCTTCATGCGCCGCTGAAAATCATGTCATAACATTTGTTCTGACAGTTACCTCTGCTGGAGCAGTGTTTCTCGGCGTTTTCCTAACAAAAAATCAAACATCGGCGGATTATATATCTGGTATAAGGGGTGGTGGTGGTGTCTGCCCAAATTCCATAATGACAGATGATAGCCAATCAGAAAGACAAGCTCTCCGTGTAATATTTCCTTCATCAAAGCTTTTACTCTGTGCTTTTCATGTTTTACAATCTATCTGGAGATGGTTATTGGAAAAGCAACATTGTATTGAAAACGGAGATCGTAAAATTTTATACAGATATTTTAAGAATATACTCATTTCGTCAAATAGCGAAGCTGCTGAAAATAATTTTAAATTGGCTTTATCAATGGAAATTAACGTAAAATACTCAACCTGGGTATCTTACTTGCAAACTTACTGGGTGCGACGGCGTGCATGGTGTTTAGCATACAGGGATGGCACTACACATGGCCATCAGACAAACAACTTTGCTGAAATATGTGTCCGTCTTTATAAAGACATTGTTTTAAACCGATGTAAAGCCTACAATGTTGTCGCACTAGTTGATTTTACGTGCACCGTTCTTGAACAGTACTATGTTCGGCGTTTGAGAAATTTCGCTCATTAACGTGTACCTACAAAAAACTTCTTCTTCATAATCTGCAGTAAAAAACATCCTATGATGACCAAAGACAACATAATTCAAATTGACAAATTTAATTTCCAAGTACCCAGTAGCAAGTGCGAGCAACAATTTTATTACATCCACAAGAACGTGGGACACTGTACATGTCCCAGTGGAAACCTCGGAAGATTGTGTAAGCATCAGGCTGCTGTGTTTTTTTTTAAATTTTGATCCGACTGCAACTGCCGCCAATAAACGATATGAGTTGGCAATTTTAGCACTAGGTGATAACGGAAAGGATAAAGATTTCTATGTACCACTCGTTGAAACTAAGTCGACTTGCCCAAATCATCCAGCTTGGAGTGACGAACTAGTTTTAAATTATGATGCAATAAACGCTGTAAATGTGAATTCTCAAACAAATTCAGTCCTTCTAGAAAACAAAAGTGCCGAAGATAATGAGTTTGAAAGTTTTCTTGGTACACTACGAGACCAACATGTACCGAACTGTGCATGTTGGTCTCGTAGTGTACCAAGAAAACTTTCAAACTCATTATCTTCGGCACTTTTGTTTTCTAGAAGGACTGAATTTGTTTGAGAATTCACATTTACAGCGTTTATTGCATCATAATTTAAAACTAGTTCGTCACTCCAAGCTGGATGATTTGGGCAAGTCGACTTAGTTTCAACGAGTGGTACATAGAAATCTTTATCCTTTCCGTTATCACCTAGTGCTAAAATTGCCAACTCATATCGTTTATTGGCGGCAGTTGCAGTCGGATCAAAATTTAAAAAAAAACACAGCAGCCTGATGCTTACACAATCTTCCGAGGTTTCCACTGGGACATGTACAGTGTCCCACGTTCTTGTGGATGTAATAAAATTGTTGCTCGCACTTGCTACTGGGTACTTGGAAATTAAATTTGTCAATTTGAATTATGTTGTCTTTGGTCATCATAGGATGTTTTTTACTGCAGATTATGAAGAAGAAGTTTTTTGTAGGTACACGTTAATGAGCGAAATTTCTCAAACGCCGAACATAGTACTGTTCAAGAACGGTGCACGTAAAATCAACTAGTGCGACAACATTGTAGGCTTTACATCGGTTTAAAACAATGTCTTTATAAAGACGGACACATATTTCAGCAAAGTTGTTTGTCTGATGGCCATGTGTAGTGCCATCCCTGTATGCTAAACACCATGCACGCCGTCGCACCCAGTAAGTTTGCAAGTAAGATACCCAGGTTGAGTATTTTACGTTAATTTCCATTGATAAAGCCAATTTAAAATTATTTTCAGCAGCAACGCTATTTGACGAAATGAGTATATTCTTAAAATATCTGTATAAAATTTTACGATCTCCGTTTTCAATACAATGTTGCTTTTCCAATAACCATCTCCAGATAGATTGTAAAACATGAAAAGCACAGAGTAAAAGCTTTGATGAAGGAAATATTACACGGAGAGCTTGTCTTTCTGATTGGCTATCATCTGTCATTATGGAATTTGGGCAGACACCACCACCACCCCTTATACCAGATATATAATCCGCCGATGTTTGATTTTTTGTTAGGAAAACGCCGAGAAACACTGCTCCAGCAGAGGTAACTGTCAGAACAAATGTTATGACATGATTTTCAGCGTCGCATGAAGATGTACTGTCAATAAAAATAATGTCCTTTGTATGCGGTAATTTGTGGGTTCTTCGCATTATTGGTGTCACTATTACCACACTAAATGGATCGTCGTTGATGTGCAAGGAAATACCTAACTTTTCATATTCAGGCACATTCTATTTCAATTTCTAAAAAAAATAAAAATAAAAAATGATGTATTCAGAAGTTCGCTGTGTAAGAAGTATGCGCACACCTACGTGTTTCAGCAAATTTTGAAATTTTTACTTTTCTTTTTGTTTATGTTACGCCATACTAATTATCCTTTGTATTGAGTAATGATTGATAAATAGAGAATTGTTCAAAGAATAAGATTTTGTAATTATTGGTTTTTATTAAACTGGTGTTATCAATACGAAAAATCCTCTATTTTCGAAAAAGGGAAGGTTTACGAATACTTTTTATGCTCACTGTACCTTCAAAGATCCAATGCCAGTACGTTACTAGAAGTTAATTTTCCTCCATTCAGTGTACCAGTACTTTACCGTTCTGTATTTTGGATTGACAGAAACATTTGCGATACCATATTCGTCCATTGCAATCTCTAATTTATTATTGTGAAAATTACAACCCTCCGTAATACCCATGCCATCGTTAAAGTATTTTTCGAAAACATTTTTAAGTTCGTTAGTAGCAGGAAAATAGCTAAGCGCCCCTGCATTGCTTAGTGCAAGGCTATGATTGTTGTTAAGAGTAATTACAGCTGGTAAGTCCTAAAATTGTTTCATTTATTTTATAAATACCAATAAAATTGTGACTAAGTAGATTTACCTTTAATTTTTCATTTCTATAACAACTCCATTTTGTCTGTACCATTACTACAATAGAAACTGACGCCTGGCAGTTAAGGTTTTTTGACGTTCTTCGGGTGGACTTTGATTTACTTATTAAAGGACGTATGGTGGCAGCTGTACTCTCGCCTAAAATTTAAATTGATCGCATTATGAATACAAGAAAACTGGGATCATCAGCATCTACACTACACAAACCAAAGCTATTCAGTCAAACCGCTGAACCACCGTTAAAACGGTTTGCTGTTAAAATACCGTTGATGCATTATAAACTCTAAACTCACCTATATTAACAACTGGTCAATAATCCTTGTTTTTATATTGTTTGTGCAGAATTCACATTTAGCGGCGTTAACTCCGCACAGCTCAACGCTTTCCAACAACACAGAACGGACATGTGATGTTATGTCTAAACTGAATTTTTTCTAAGATCTTTTTGCACCGTTTCTAGTATCAAAAGTGACTTTCGCAGCACTCTTAATATTAGCGCCCGATTTACGTCTTTTTGCACGTTGCCACGTTGCCAGTGGTGGCGTGTTTTAATACTAAATTAAAACACGCTTTGCCGTAAAATTGAATGTCAACATAACCTAAAATGTCTAACACAATGTGACGGAAAAAGTGTCATCGAACTAAGTTTTTATATTTCTGTTACAATCGTAGAATTAAAGAAATTAAAGCACTAGCGACCTTAAAAACACTCCGCTTTGCGCCGTGCTCTTAAACTCGTCGCACGTGCTTTAAAGGCGTACTTATACACTAGTATCATAATATACTATTAACAGCCGACCGTTTGACAGCAGTTCAAGCACAGTGATTTTACAATCACAATGAAAACATTACTTTAAAGAACCCTACCTGCATACTATCTTCTTTGACGCAGCCTTGGATCTACGTAATACCCAAGCAGTATTAGTTTCGGCAGAAAATTCCGCTATCCACTTAACACATTTTTCACTTGAATCAGTGTCAGCCCACAGCACTGTGTTTTCTTTTGATTGATTTACCAGTTCATAACTAAAACTGGTCGGCAATTTTAAATCATTAGTCATATTGCCAAGTGGACAGTAGCATTAACATAAAAGATAATTATTAACGGACACTGGCAGCACCACGCGAACAACAAAACAGAACTGTGCGGGTGGAGACAAAATCTACCCGGAATTAGCAATGCGTGGACAAACCCTACCTGCAGTTAGCAACAACCAATGAGAGAGAGCTATTTATAGTCTATTGCTAATCAGTGGTAGATTCTGCCTAAATGCCGCCCGGACGCTGATTTCTCACTGCTCTCCCCGGAAAGAGAGCAGCGCCGGTTGCCAACCGGGGTACGAAGCCTATCCGAGGCCTCGTCACAGCTTGCCAAATTCATATTGATAATGGGTTCTCGTGGGAAAGAAGTAAGCACAGTAGTTTCCCCTTGCTTTCTGTGCCGCAGTATCATTGCCGGTGAAATCAAAATTTGATTGTCGCCAATGAATAGCTGGTATTAAACCTTTAGGGAAGTCAATCTTCAATAGCCTTAATCCAGTAATGACAGCGCTGCTGCTCACTGCCATTTACCATGATCCTGGTAAACGGAGCCATACCTTGTTGGATGGAATGATACATATTTGCCGTTCCTCTGGAAGCTGACGCAGATATGCTTGGTGATATAGCCGCCCCTCTGGGGACAGACGCTAAAATCACCGGTTTTGCGTCGCTGGCTGTACTGTCTACGTAGTTACAGTAGCAAACTAGTTGTTTGGCCAGACCTGCGTTCATTCATACTTTCCTGGAAAAACATCTCGTGATGCCTGCTAGCTGAAAAACACTTCTAGGAAGTGTGGTAGGTGGTAGGTTAAACAACACATCGTAGTAGTTGTATTGAGATAGCGATGTATGAAAAGGTTTGTAGTGAGAGTGCCTGTCTTGTTGTTGGATCTCGTATGCCCATTAGAATTTTGTCACGTAGAGCCTTGTTTTCAGCGTTGTCGTTCGGGTCAACTGTGTTGTAATTACATGACTTTACTAGGTGACGACAATCTGTTAAGAAGTGCTCAAATGACTGTGTAAGCATCAGGCTGCTGTGTTTTTTTTTAAATTTTGATCCGACTGCAACTGCCGCCAATAAACGATATGAGTTGGCAATTTTAGCACTAGGTGATAACGGAAAGGATAAAGATTTCTATGTACCACTCGTTGAAACTAAGTCGACTTGCCCAAATCATCCAGCTTGGAGTGACGAACTAGTTTTAAATTATGATGCAATAAACGCTGTAAATGTGAATTCTCAAACAAATTCAGTCCTTCTAGAAAACAAAAGTGCCGAAGATAATGAGTTTGAAAGTTTTCTTGGTACACTACGAGACCAACATGCACAGTTCGGTACATCTAAAGTATTTCTGCGCAGATGTTTAAACAGGCTGGAAAAAGTAAAAACAAGAAACAGTTGGGATACATTTTTAAGTACGTGCGGTAGTACTTTTAGTCTACGCAATCAAGCTGGTGCTTCAATAAGAGTTCAACAGACGTCTGCCGCCAGAAGAAAACCAGGTGTAACTAGAGGCAGTAAGCGTCGACCTGCAGGTCGGCCAGCAAAGAATGAAAAAACAAATCCTAAAAGAAAAAGGAATCTTTCTTTAAATGTAAGAAGATACTTACCCAATGCGAAATCACACTAATTGTTAGGTAAGTTATTGTAAAGTATGTTTCACGAATAAAGCCTTTGTTCTGTAGTACATAATTTTTAGTTGAATTTTCTGTATCACCAATTGTTTACCTAATCTCCTACTTACTTTAGTCCAAATTTTAATTATTACCCAAGTTTAAATGGCAAGTTAAGTGTAGACAGAACACACAGCTGATTAGCAAAAGCAAGGCAAATCATATCACTTATTAGCAAAAAACGATGTTGAAGACAAAATCTACCCGCGATTAGCAATGCGTGGACAAATCCTACCTGCGATTAACAACAACCAATGAGAGAGCGCAATTTATAGCCTATTGCTAATCAATGGTAGATTCTGCCTAAATGCAGCCCGGGTGGTGCGACAGCTCGCGCGATATTTTAAACAATACACTCCTACTCCAAAGTTTTTGAGATTTTAGTAAAAAAAAAAAATATTTGTCAAGAATTTTAATTTATTGGTTTGTTGCTTTATTAGTTACACATAAAAACTAATTTTGTTATATTTATAGAATTTCTTATTTGTTATATTCTCATCTACTTTATTTATTTATCTACTTATAAACAAAAAAATGTTAAGGTAATGGACTTCATTTTGTAGTCAATGTTGATTTTAAACATAAATTTTTATTCGTTTTTGTTGATATAATTTTTAAATATGTCATAATAACTACTAGGTAAAAATCTAATAACTAAATTTTATAATAGAAATACCGGTGTTACTACCGGTATCCCGGTATTAAAAATTTTGAATACCGAATACCGGTATTAAGATTTTGGCCCGGTATTGTAAGCACTAGCAGTGACTCGTGCAAGGTTGCTTTTTGAAGTATTTCCAGAGAAAAGATACTGGATTGCAATGACAGCAGCATTGACAGCAGCAGCATGAGACAGCGATGAGAATAAAAAGGAAGAAAATAGTGTACCATTTCAGGTTTCTGGAAACATGTCGATGAAAAATTAATGAATCCAAATCATCATTTATTTGGGCTAATGTGCTTTTGGCATATTGAAGGTCTTCTAGACGAATTGGAATTGGTTCGAAGGAATCGAAGTGTAGAACTTCTGTCTTCGTTTTTTCTTCCTCTGGGCAGCAATCAGGATAGATTGGTATCTGAGGTATGTAGTGGGTAATGTTGCTTGAAGATTCGGAAAAAGCCATTAATTGTAATAGTCCTACGAATGCTTGACATGAAGTATCCAACTGAATTAGGGTTGAACGTTGGATGGGTCGCGTATCCATTGGCATAGATGGACAAAGAATTTCGCAGGTGGTTGGAGTAGAAGTCGTGATGATCCATATATTAGTAGTAACATTCGTCCAGGTAAATATTTGACCTTGACGATGAATGATGCGGCAATTCTTTGGTGGTGTTGTTGAGATTCCACGGAACAAAGTAACTTCACATGGTTCTACGCTCGCTTGGAGTTGTGTAGTTTGTTCAGTGCATAGATATCAGTTGTGATTAATTCTGCTACAAAGCTCGTTAGAAACAACATAACGGCGACGATCATCTGTTATAAGGAGGTAGTTATAGGTAGGTTTAATCATAAAGTAGAAATCTCACACTACGACATCCAAGATTTCTGTATACTACCAGAATGTCCGCGGCCTTCGAACTAAATTAAATTTATTATTAGAACATTCCCAAGGTTGCAATTATTATGTTTTGATTTTCATGGAGACTTAGTTGACCGATGGTATGTATATTGGACTCTGAATTGAATTTAGCAATACCTGCCCTCCAAGCGAATCTATTTCCATTGAGATAATTTCCAATATGATTTGCTTTCACAATCTTTTTCAGATTAATGATATCTTCAACAAAGTCAATTCTTTACTCGATTTAGCTATGGTCCAGGATCTGAGCAGCACTGTTGCTCTTGCGAATGATATACTGATTTTACCGGACTCTTACCACCCACCCCTTCTGATTGAATTAACATTAGCCGAGCATTGCAACAACAATGAACTTCGTTCCAGTGGTTATTATGGCGACTTTAAATCAGCGAATTATATTCTCATTGAGCAACTACTAGATCAGGTCTATTGGGACAAACTCTTCTAGAATAAAACTTTAGATAAAATGGTCAGTATCTTATACGACATTCTTTATCTTGCTATTGATATCTGTGTTCCTTTGAAGAGGTTATCATCTAAAAGATTTCCCGTATGGTACTCTTCAGAGTTAAAATCTTGTATTATCAGTAAGAAAAGGACTCATCAAAGGTATAGTGTCCATCACTATCTAGAATTCTCTAGACCCCGAGCACTGTCCAAAAAATCGCAAAAAGGGACTACCAACATTTCGTTAGATCAACTGAACATTCCTTACCTGGGAATATGAAAGAGTTCTGGGGTTTCGTTAATAGTAAAAGGAAAACCAGTGGAATCCCCTCTGAGCTGTCATATAACGGAAAGGCAAGTTCTTCAGAACAAGAAGTAGCAAACCTGTTTGCCGAATATTTTTCATCAGTATATAGTGATGAATCGAAAGATGAACCAGACTGTGCTTTCTCCGATCCCATTTCAAACTTGTCATCATGTTGTCGATTTCCGATGTATATTCAAAGCTGCATGCGTTGAACCCTTCTACACGACCTGGCCCTGATGATATACCACCAAGCATACTAACATACTGTAGCTTTAACTTGGCTCGACATCTATTTTATATTTTTAATTGCTCACTTGCAACGGGAATCTTTTCTGATGTCTTGAAAGTAAGCTTTTTGATACCTATATTTAAGTCTGGCGATAAGAGCCTGGTGAGTAACTATAGGCCAATTAGTATTTTGAATTCTATCCCAAAACTGTTTGAATCATTGGTGTGTGACTTCTTAACACCTTCTTTAAAGATAATTTTGATCGATCAGCAATTCAGTTTCCAGTCCCACAAATCTACTGAATTAAATTTATTGACCTACATCGATTTCTTACTGAACGCTTTGGATCACGGAATGCAGGTTGATGCTTTGTATACTGACTTCTCCAAGGCGTTCGATCAAGTTAATCATAATTTACTTTTGTACAAACTACGGCGATTGGGACTGAATGGTTCATTATTAGACTGGTAGCAGTGCTATCTTTTAGGTAGAAGACAAATTGTCAAGCTTCATGGATATCAATCAAAGGAGATAAATGTCCCGTCAGGCGTCCCTCAGGGTTACCATCTGGGGCCGATACTTTTTAATGTTTTCATCAATGATATCCAGACATCATTTCATCATTCAAAATTACTTTTATTTGCTGACGATCTTAAGTTCTATTCAGTCATTAGTGGTGTGGATGACTCCGAGAGACTTCAGTTGGATTTAAATAGATTGGTCGATTGGTGTTCCTCAAATTGCATGGAACTGAACGCGTCCAAGTGCTTTCGGATATCATTTAGCCGTTCAAGGAATCCAATTTCCAATATCTACAAAGTCAAACATACTAGTGTTCAAAAAGTGCAGACCATAAAGAACTTGGGTGTGCTCGTGGACTCAACTCTTAACTAAATGGCCATTTGCTTGTTGGTGCAAGTGACCCTTGATGACACTTATCATGTTGTTGGAAAGGTAACTCCTCTCATCAACATGTAGAATTACATGCAGGTAGCCAACACTGCTAAGAATGGCTATGCCTCTAGGCTCACTAATCTGATACCTGATGCTCTCAACCAGATTAGAGAACATCGTCCTAATGACAAGAACCTTAACATGTAGGATATTTGGTTTGCTGAGCTTTAAATATATATATTTAACATCAACATATCTTAATCATATAGTACCTCCTTATTTTGTTATTATATATATTCTGCTGTACATACTGCAGTAATCACATATTGACAGCTAGTGAAAATTGGAAATTGTCAAACTGAAGAAAATCTTGCTTGTTTGTCAACGACCCAAAATGCCTGAACAGTGTGAGAGAGAAAAAGCAGCACTACTGGTGCTTCAAGGTGACCTTTCTGCTCAGGAATTGGGAGAGTTTGTACTCCTTTTTTTTCCAACCTTGTCAGCAGAAGATCGGTTGAACATTAAAAAATTTCAGGAGCTCGTAGAGTACCAAGGTTTTGATCCTGAGAAGATGATGGTGAAACTCAGGAACAAGTGTGTAGACTACAATTCAGATCCCACTGTGACAGACATTGAGTTGGTGCTGACATATAAGGAGAACAATGAAGACAAAGAAATCAAATGGGGCAATAAGGAAGCATTCATGAAGGACATGAGGAATTTGATTGCTCTAGTATGCTGGAGAAGAGCAGCATTTGATAAGATATTAAAGAAATCCTCCGATGAGGCAAAGAGGTGGATGTCTTTCATGAAGACTAAGTACGAAATCAACTCTTCATAAAGAAAATCTGGTGCTAATCTTGCATCAGATGTCATAACACCGGGACGCCTAACGAACTGTTTCCCTGCATTAGCAACTAGCTTGTACTTCAACGGGCAAGCTAAATTTATCTGTGATCCAAACAACATAGGCATTCGAGCCCCAGCTACTCCGAATTCAAAAGCCATCTTCTCTGATGTCTTGCCAGCTATACTTCCCCAGGGCAGCTCAATTTAGATGTAATGGCCATTTTCCTGTTGGTGCAAGTGATCCTTGATGACACTTATCATGTTGCTGGAAAGGTACAGACGGATTGTGTTGTGGTTACATTTGTTAGTGAGCGTTCAAAATGTTTATGAAAATCATACGACACTCATTAATGACCAATAGAAAAATTAATTCAAGAGCCGTAACCAAGACAACAACAAAATTTCTTGGAATTTTTTTCTAGGTATGGATTACTTCTGTTTAGGGCTTGTATCGTTACGATTTTCCTACCGAATCTGCATTCGAGCATCAATTCATATCCGGAAATTATTTTAATTAAAAAAAATTTGGAAAGGATTAATGCTCTTATGAGATTATATGTGACAATTTCTGAGCCCGCGCACTGTGAAGTGCGTTCTGTAATACAGTTTTTGAATGCAAAGAATGTTAAGCTAGCTGAAATTCATCGTCAACTTGTAGAGATTTATGGAGAAAATGTTTTGAAGGACGGAATGGTGAGAAAGTGGGTTAGACAGTTCAATGATGGATGAACCAATGTTCATGATGAAGCACGGAGTGGGCGGCCTTCTGTTATGAATGATGAGTTGGTTGAAAAAGTGAATGAGAAAACAGACGGTTTACAATAAGAATTATTTCAAATGAGTTTCCACAAATTTCAAAAACTGTTTTGCATGAGATTGTCGCACATCGCTTAAATTATCGCAAAGTGTGTTTTCGTTGAGTTCTAAAAATGCTTATGGATGCCCACAAAACGAAGCGACTTGGCAATGCTTTGACATTTCTTACCCGATACAGTGATGAGGGAGATGACTTCTTAAACAGAATTGTGACCGGTGATGAAACGTGGGTGTGTCATGTCACTCCAGAATCCAAACAACAGTCGATGACGTGGAGGCACTCAAAATCCCCCAAACAACAAAAATTCAAAACAAAATTGTCAGCACAGAAAATCATGTGCACTGTGTTCTGGGTCAGACAGTGCATTCTGCTTGTTGAGTTCCTTCCCAGAGCATGACAGAGTACATTCTACTTAAATATCTGCTGTTAAAGCTATCTCCTATTAGTTATGCTACCCAACGAGCTGAAACAATTTTTTGGCTTTGCTTAATTGTTTCTCCAGTTACCAATCTATTTCGGGCCAGCCCGTATATTTTCACTTAAGTTATAATCTGATGTATTTCAAATAATCTCAAATTCTGTTCCGCGCAGTGGTGCCTATTCTGGATTTCCCAAATTGTTCGCTATCGCAACGCTCACTCTTCGTCTGCTTTTCTCGCCGATATCTTGCTTTGCGGGCACTTATTTCCTGCATTTCAACGAAGCAACAGCCTTCCGTAAAATCATTGCGCGTGCTTTGGCACTACTACCAAATAATTTCGTTTTCGAGAGCTGATGGCCTAAATCAGGTATGATTGCACTGCCTTGTTTGGTATTCAAATAGTAATTTTCCCTTTTCTTAGCTCTTAATTGACATTTTGAACCCACAACTTCAATCTGGGCGCTTTTAATTAACAGTTTGAACCTCCGCATTCAATCAAGATGCAAGCCGTTCTAATCATCGAATCCGCCGAAGTTCATCTCGAACCCTTCCACTTGGAATTAAATTTTGTTTCGAACACGGGACAGTAAGACAACCTGGGGTAGTTTATGACAGCAACCCCGTTCCAGTTCTTTTACGCTACAAGTAACAGGCTCCGAAATCCAAAGTTAGTCAATTTCTTGGCGTTTATCGCTCGCTTCGAAAGCAGATGAACAAACCGGCCATCAAAGTTATTTGGTTCGGCTGATTAAATTAGTTCGCAATTAATAATAATTAATATTATAAATTAAATTTTCCAAAACTGACCACTGTCAGAATTACAACCATAACATTAATCATAACTTAATTACATGTACTTTTGTTGTATATGTATTTGACTTTCACAATATTTAAACTTAATTTATCATTGAACTATAATTTTGGGTGTTTATTAAGCAACTTGTAAAAGGTGCTCCCATGCCGCTTGCAATCCGTAACCGGGTGAACGGTTGAATTATATGAACGTAATAAGCTTATTCCTTGCATGATTAGTGATTTAAACTTAATTGGAGAATCCAAATAGTAGATTATGCAATGAGGGAGAGAAATGCGTTATTTTGCTGAGGTACAATTTCTGACTCGAGGGCGAAGCCCGAGAGTCAGAAATTGCACTGAAGCAAAATAGCATTCTCTCCGAGTTGCATATACTATTTTTTTCACGTTGTAGGAAGATTTAAAACGAAAACCCGTTTTTGTAAACGTCATTTATTGACATTTTAGTTACAATTATTTTAAAATTAGTAGCCTTCGCTAAATTTTAAAGTTGGTGGCACTGTAAGTCATTATGACAAGAGCTCACAATTATGTCAAATTCGAGGTTAATAGATGAGATTTGCGTCAGTTTATGTCAAAACTGACGCGAAACCTAACCTGTTAACCCCGAATTTACCATAGATTACCATAGATACGGTAACATTTTTTACTTTAGTCCCTAGGGGCTAAAGTAATTACTTCTGTCCCTAGAGATAAAATGAGCTACTTTAGTCCCTGAAATAAGTGACTAAAGTGCCAACTTTAGTCCCGCAAGTGCAAAAAAGGGGTTTCTTTTTTCTGTGGTGCGTGCTGCATTCTTCAGCATATTTACAGTACTGTATTGTGACATTCTGATTATATTTAAATCATTCTAATGTTTATTACTGACTTTACGAAACAACTAATAATTGATTATTAAATAAACTTTAATTGTTTGTTATTAATTCGTTAATGACTTGAAATCTTGGGATTTCTGACGCCCTGTTAAAAAAAAGAGCTTGCAGAGGTACAGCTGATGCTTAGAACCTACGACCCAAGGCCGCCGAAATTTGAGTTAGCTAGGGTCATCGCGGTAAGTAAAGAGTTTTCAGAGCTGCCGTGGTGTATAAACGGTGGGGGGGTTGATCTGCGATTTTTACTACCTTTGATTATTATTAGTAATCAATCGCAGGTCGGATTCTTTATTGTTTCAGAGCACCTAAGAATATAGAAAGCACTTCACACCCTATTAACGGTTTAGAGAACAAGGCAGTCGGCTATCTCTGAAAACAAAGGAGAAAAGCAGCTTATTGAAAAACAAATTGTGTTTTCCAAAAAAAGGAAAGTGCCGAGGATAATTCTCCAGCCTTTCTGTTAATGACTTCGCCAGGATAATTCGTAATAGAAGAAAGCTGCTGAATTTGAGCTGCCGTCAGTCTGGGATAGGCCATAGCACCTTCATGGGAATTGCTGTGAAGGCGGAGAAATAACTTAGTCCGAGAAGTCAAATAGGTACCGTAACTAAGATAGATAGCCAGTCTTCAATTAGAAGCAAGCAACTAGATAAGAATACTAGCTAGGGGAGAGGAAACATAAGCTGTTTCAACTGAATCCAGAATAACCTAAAGTAAAAAGGAATGAAATTCAGTGAGGTTGGTGCAATAACTATATAATATATGTGAATGATAACGAGGCTTTCCTGTAGAAGGCAAAGTTAAGTATTCACTAGGGTAGATTTGACATAATCGGTGTTCTTAACAGTCACAAAAGAAAGTAATTAGGACCTATAACCACAAGAGATTAGAAATTCTAATAAAATTAATGTAGTTTGACATATGTCAAAATATAAGTAATTTAATAGTAATGTACGTTATAATACCAGGCTTAACCGATATAAAATAACACTCATAAAACTAATGTAATGAGAATTGAAAGAAGTTAGAATCAAGTAAATATAACCGTTCAAGAATAAGCAGATGATTAATTAACCATTATGTTGGACAATATATGTATAATTTATGGAGCTCCAAAATTACAACTAAACCTGAATAAAGCTAAATTCAATTAGGAAAGAGTAAACCTTATAATACTGGTTATATACCCAGCATCAAGTAATACTAATAAGTTATTATTTCAGTTCTCAAGGTAGATAAAATAATTTCCTTTGATAATATACAATTAGAATCAACATATTTTTAAAGAACAGATACCATAAACCAGAAAGTTGTAATTAACAATAAATACACTGTTTAGCGCGGAATCATTGTTTATTTCACTGTAAATATAAGCCTATATGAGAAGTGAAGCTAAAAATAAAATCCCACATTTCTTTTACCCATTTGCAAACAAGTTTCAAGCTAGCCGGAGTAAAGAGAGACATCTAAAGGTAAGTTATCTGGCTGATAATTTTTTATTAGGTGGCACAACATTGAGAAAACTTCGGCACCCAATTCAAAACAAAAGGCTCGGAATGCTCAGTCAAGGCATTGTGTTACTTCATGACAACGCACGTCCCCATTCTGCTGGTGTCACTCAAAACTTTATTCAAGCATTCGGTTGGGAACAGTTCGATCACTCGCCTTACAGCCCTGATCTCGCACCTTCTGACTACCACTTGTTCTTGAAGTTGAAGCGTGATTTTGGAGGAAGGCGCTTTGACAGCGATGATGACGTACAAAACGGTGTTCAGCAGTCTATAGAAGCATACATCCACCCAATTTAACTTCTTTAAGTGGTGAATTTCGAAAAGCCGAACAAATAGTTTGGCCCAAGTTATAAAAGGAACTGATTTGCGGAAATTTAGCTTTCTACTTGGAATAGTTATTGCTTAGTCGAGATCTTTAGAAACTCTATTTAACCCTTTCGAGGAAGTGAATACCGAAAAACCCTGAAAACGGTTAAACTCGATTTGTAGAGGAAACTGATTTCCCGAATTTTAACGTACTACCCGCAGTAGTTACCGCGTAAGGGCGATCTTGATAAAAACATATCCACCCCATTTAACTCCATGAACTGATTTGTAAAAAAACTAAATTTCGGCAATTTAGCTTCCGATCAGCAGTAGTTACAACGTAATGGCGATCTTTAGAGAAATAATAGTACTCGATTAACCCCTTTGAGAGAAAATTCCGAAAAACGTTGGAAACCGTTTGAACTGATAGGTAAAATGAACTAATATGCTGAATTGCAATTTGCTATCTGCAGTAGTTCTCGCTTTGTGGTAATCTTTTCTAACACATCTAGCCTTATTAATTTGTTGATGAGCTAATTCCAAAAAACCCTGAAAAGAACTTGGAACTTAACCCGATTTAAAAAAAACGAAACACCACCCCACTTAACTCATTTGGAGAGGGAATTCTGAAAATCCCGAAAAAGTTTTACCCGATTTTTGAAAGAAACTCATTGATCAAATTTAAACTTTCTATGTGGTCAGTCAGGCGGATAAAACCACAATCGATGAAAAACCAATTTTACCCCTTTTATAACATTCTAACATTTAAGGTTTTTGAGTTCACTTCCCCCCTTTTTAACTTTAACCCATTAAAGGGTGAAATTTAAAAAACCTCTAAAACGCCTTCTGAAGATTTTAAAAGAAGATCTATATGCTAAAAAAGAAAGTTCTAGCTTAACAACCAAAGGAGAGCGAAGGGTTGTACTATAATTCACCCCCGAATCCTGATTCGCACCTTTAAGGGTTGATTAGGGCAAAATCGTGTAAGTACTTATGGATTTGTATGGGTAACGTCTATAAGCAAAAAACAAATCGATATTTGATCAGGTTTAAAAGATATTTAGGAATTCGTGTAATAGTTAGGGGGTCGAATTTCAAAAAATTCCTTCTTAGTGGGTGCTTACGTCATTGAATTTCATGTTTCAGAATCCAGGGGTTTAGGCTGGGCGGTGATGAGTCAGACAAGAGAAGCTCCTTTATATACAGGGTGTCCCAGAAATAAGCGTTAAAAAAACTCATAAAAGAAAACAATGAGTGCCGTCAAAACAGGGTGAAACCGATCAGCAGGGGTGAAACCAAACATCACGTATATTTTGGCTAATGTTTTTAGTACTGGTAGTATACAGCAGTCAGCGCGCGGACAAAGCCGACAAATTACTGCAGGAAATATCAGTTTACGAGAGCAGGCAAGAAGGTTTATTTTGTCGGTCCATCGAGGTCAGTTATTTTAGAGGTGTAAAAAAGTAGTTTTGGGAAACTTGTGGAAACGTTTGATTGTGCAGGGTCACAGAAAAGAGATCTGAGAGAACGTGATAAGTAAATTTGAGTTTAACTATTATCTAGCCCTAGTAGTAAAAAGTTTTTGGTTTTTTATCAACATTGTGTAATTTTTTATTTACATTTTTATAAAAAGTGGGGAAATGGTGGGGTGAAATCAATCACTAACTAATTGGTGTAAATAAAACTCTCATTGTCATTAAAGTTTTTTTGTGAGTTTGTTTTGTAGGAAATCAAAGTACTTTTAGTAAGTCCTTTACTTACCCCTCGCCCCCTCCCAGTCACACCCTTTGTGGTATAACCGAGAGTATAACTAATATATATTTGAAATTTTTTTTTAGATTAAAAATGTCCCGAAAGTAAAACTATAAGAAAACAAGTATATAACCCAGTCTACTTAAAAAGGGCGGTTGAGGCGGTCAAACGAGGGATGCCTAGGATGGCAGAAAACTTTGGAGTAACATACAGCAAGGTGTACGATAATGTCCGTGCGCCTGCAGAACGAAAAATTGGAGGCCAACCGGCTCTATCTGCAGTTGAAGAACGCAAGCTAGGAGACGCTCTTCTTCTGTGTGCCGACTGGGAGTTTCCCTTCAAAAGCTACGATGTGAGGTACATGGTACAACAATACTTAACAAAGACTGAAAGAACCGAGAAACGCTTTGAGAACAATTCTCCAGGAGTCGACTGGTTCACATCATTTATGGGCAGACACGAGGATTTGACCATAAAGTTAGCTGAAAACACAAAGAGGGTCAGAGCAGCTGTAACATATGAGGTAGTTCAAAAGTATTTTACCGAATTGGCACTACCATCGATGGCGTTCCTCCCGCTAATATTATAAACTACGACGAGACAAACTTTTGTGATGACCAGGGCCAAATTTTGGTGGTTGTCAGAAAAGGCAAAAAACATACCCATATAGTGATTGATACCTCTAAATCAAGCACGAGCGTAATGTTTGCGGTGTCAAGAGATACAAAATTATTACCGCCCTATATTGTATACAAAGCCAAACACATGTATGAAGGCTGGACAGAGGGCGGCTTCCCAAATGCCCGGTATAACAGAACCCTAAGCTGATGATTTGATGCCGAGACATTTGAGGACTGGTTCATGTCCATTGCGCTGCCATATTTTAACTCACTGGAAAGAAGCAAAGTTATGTTAGGTGATAATCTCTGCAGCCATTTAACAGTCAGCCTTGTAGAGGCCTGCGAAAATAACAACATTAAATTTGTTCTGTTTCCTCCCAATTCAACCGACTTACTGCAGCCTCTAGATGTTGCCTAATTCCGCCCCCTTAAACATGCATGGAAAAAGACCTTAGAAGATTGGAAACTTAAAAATAGGGGAGTCCTGCCAAAAACCGTTTTTCCGAGACTTTTAAACGCAACTATTGATAACGTCGGTTTAAGAAGTGGAGAAAACACAAAAGCAGGCTTTAAGGCATGTGGGATAGTCCCATTTAAGCCAGACCAAACGCTAAAAAAATAAGTCATTTAAAAAAAGACCGAAAATGCTGAAAATGAAAATGAGGTAGGTAGAGCAAACACGGAGTGACACAACTGTTTCCCGTTTAAACAATTAAGAACAGGAGGGGAAAGCGCTCCGAAATGAGGCAGAAGAGTAAGCGTGGAAGCTGGCAAGAGTGTTTCTGTTGGAGATTGAATTAATACTCTTGTGGAGAAAGAACCTCTAGAGCAAGAGGAAGAAATGGTTTAGGACCGATCCCCTGGAATATGCCAAGATTTGTCAGATCTTTCTGATGTAGAGGAGGTTCAGAATACTTTCGATTTAAGCAGTGAGGAAAACAATGAAAGCCAAATTTCAGCATTGGAGACTTTGTGATAGTAAAGTTTTCCACCAATAAGCGAGACAGATTTTTTTTGCTAAAATTGAGCAAATTAATGAGACGGACAATAACTTTACTGTCAACTGCTTACGAAAAATAAAATACAAAAAAAGAAACATTTTTTGTATACCTATCCCAATGTGCAAGACATATCCGAAGTTAAACAGGACCAAATAATGAGAAAAATTTTTGGAAAGTCCTCAAGAGGGCAATATATTTTTAAAAATATTTTTGACTATTCAATTCACCTGTCACCTGTCAAAAAGTGACCAATGAAAGTTCCAGAATTTGACGTTTCTTGACCAATCAAAAAAATATCAGCGGATATATCTTCCTAAAAGGTATTCAAGTGACTATTCAACACTATAACATATAAGCCAATCATATTACAGACATTTGCTTTTTTCGACCAATAACAACAGTATATCACTGAATTAGTGATGGGCATAACCGGGCAATTTTCATAACCGAATTATTTGCATTCGAATCATATTAATAACCGATTGATTATTTGAATAATAATTCGAATTAATTTTGGTTCTCGATTCGTTTCGATTAAGTCAGCCGGTTTGCCGGTTGGCGGTTCACCGTCATCTGCATCGGCATCGTAACTTGCAGATAGCAGAGGAACTCAGTTAATCGTTAATTATAATAATTGTATAAATGATTTCTATTTGATTTCTAAGGAGTTTAAACCATTGAGAATAGCTATATCAATACTAATCATAAAGAAATTATAAATATGCGAATACAAAGTATCTATTGAATCTATTTTTAGTTCCTAAAATTCTCTAGTGGCCACCCTTCCCTTTTCGCTTGCACATCATACCGGTATATTTTAGAATCCATAATTGATCTATGTTCAGCATTCCGCGGTTCTAAGTTAGCACAATTAACATTTTAAACATCGAAATCCACTTCTTGTCCTGACTGCTCCGTTATTAAAAATTAAATATAAATCTGTTACGATATTGGAAAATCTTATTTCGCTTTCTGTTTATCCGTTATTAGGCATAATCAACCGCATTTCGAAGCAAAAATTTAGGCCGTTATAAATTAATACCAACACAGCTTCGGCAAATCTGATACTCAGCAGAGCGTTATCTTTAATGGGAACGGCCCCATAAATTTAACTCGACTGGGAGTCTCAAATGTCTTAATAACATCAACAAGCAGCCGCGAGCCTCACTTGGGTCAATCTAACTACCTACATACGTAGAAAAGGTCTTGACGTATTATTTACAGAATTTCGATCACTCGCAGGTCGCTGAGATACGGCACGTAGTACTTATCAGGTTGAGGTTATTTTTGATTCCAATACTTGCAACGAAAACCGAGTTACACAGGTTATTTCAATAACCGGATAACCGGTTATTTTTCATTCGAATAAGCCCATCACTACACTGAATATTGGGCACCATGCAAAATATTCAGAAAACAAGGTACCTACTCAAAAACTAAGTGGCCTTGTTGCAAAATATCGCTTAGCAACGATGTTTTGTCCTTAGTTCTATCGCTAGAGTAGAATAGGGATACCTTAATTTTGATAGCTGTCAATCAAATTTTGATTCGCGGTTTTATTCGCGGTTTTCGCGGTTTTATTCGCGGATTTCGCGGTTTTAATTTTAATTCGCGGATTGACCCAATTAATTTCGCGGTTTGATCTAATTAATTTCGCGGTTTGATCTAATTAATTTTCACATGTGCTACTGATTAAATTACGCATTAGCTTCCGATTAAAATTACGCGTCGGACTTAGGCGGCCATCTTGGATTTCTGGCGCGAACATTTGAATTTTAAATTTTTTTTCAGATTTTTTTCTAAGTCCCAGTTTTTGAATTTAAACTTCGCGGTGTGTCGTCCATCTTTGTTTTCTGCGTGCGCACTTCGCACTGTAGTCGTTTTAATTTTTGAATTTTCGCGGAAATATTTTGAATTTCAAACTGCTAAATCTTCCGTCTCCCTCATCGAAGCTGCTCTCTCTCTCTTTCATGCACGGAGGCCATTTTAATTTCGCGCGAATATTTGAATTTCAAATTTGTTCAGATTTTTTTTCTAAGTCCCTGCTTTGGTAGATTTATCTCTCTCTCTCTCTTCTGCTCTGGTTGTCTCTCTCTCTCTCTTGCAGTCACAGGATGGATGTTTAATTTAAAAAAATCTCTGGCGGACTTGGATTTGAACCCTCTACGTTTGCATACACATTGGGCTCACATCCATCGATGCCGCTAGACCACGGAGCGCTACGGGATTTAAAGGGTTTGAACAAAACGTTATTTCACAGCTCTGGCGTCACGCTGCCCGAATTTAAAACAATTTATTTTTTGAGAAATATGATTTATAAGAACTGGAATGTATAGCTTATTGTGTTGAAAGGTAGATACATTTTTAAAAAAATTAGATTTGTAACAGCTTATTAATTATTTTATAATTTGTGCCTGCTATATGGCTGGATTAACGAGATCCTCATTGTCACTACCTACTATAGGAAATTTCCGTCTAAGTTCCCTTTTTAAAACAGGTCGGTCCCTGTGTTTTGTTTGGTTTTAAAGGTTTGAACATTGTACCACTTAGCTGTTCTGACATTACACTTCCATATTCATATTATAAATAAATTTTAAATGTTATTTTCGACTGAGTTTTAGCCGTTTATAAATTACAACAGTTAGTTTAAAAATTAAAAAATCAAAATTAAGGTATCCCTATTCTACTCGCTAGGTTACGTAAAACTAAACACCAACAAACTGTGTAAACAAAGTTTGGCTTGGATTCATGTTTCGGCTTTCTTACGAGAAGGTTGTATCCGAAAGTGCTTTGTGAATTGCGATTATTTTGTGCGCGTGTGATAAGTGGGACACATGTCTTACCTGACCCCGTCCCTGTTTATCTTTGATACCTTTCAAAATGGCAAATTTTAATAATATTCCCCAAACTTTACAGTCCTTGACTTCATTTAAACCTACCAGTGGCAATGTTAACAATCAAAGCAGTTTTTCTGCTGTTGCCAGTACCCAACGCACCATATATCACAAAAAAGAGCAGGGCATAGTTATTGATACTGTAGATGGTTTAGCACAACTTGATTATATTAAGTCTGATACTGTAGATGGTTTAGCGCAACTTGATTATAGTCCAAACTGATCATAAACTTCTCTTATCGTTGCTGAAAGAGAAACCCATGAATGAACTAACCATTCGTCTACAAAGATTTCGCATGCGAATGGTAAGATTCGATTTCACCATCAAGCACATCCCTGGAAAGCAGTTTTTTACCCCAGATACCTTGTCTAGATTTCCATTGCAATACGGTAAACATGATAAGGACGTGATTTCAGAAAAGGATTGCGTCAGCCACGTTGACCGCATAACCTCCGATATTTTCCAAATTACCAGCCTAACGAGTGAAGATATCCTGGCTGCTCAAAAAAAGGACGAAGCACGCAAAGCATTGGAACAATATATAATAAAGGGCTGGCCAACGAAGGATAAATGTGATCAACAAGTATTACAATTCTACAAATACAGACAAGACTTGACGCTTCATGGAAAACTTTTATTCTACCAAGATAGAGTAATTGTGCCAACTAATCTACGCAAAGAGAGTGTATTGTTGGTGACACTGTCTGTGTCAAAACTGACGCAAAACCTAACCTGCTAACCTCGAATTTGACATAGACTTACAGTGTCACCAACAATACATTTCAGTATTTTTAACTGATTCAGGGTATCCAGTGTTTGCTGCCATTGAGTTTTTAAAAAATCACTCGGTAGTCTCTGCTGAGCACATAAATTACACTGCAGGTTATCAGGTTAGGTTTTGCGTCAGTTTTATCACAGAGTGACGCAAAATCTAACCTGCTAACCTCGAATTTAACATAGACCTACAGTGCCACCAACATATCATTCATACGTTTGAATTTCCACGGTCCACATAGAATCTTTTTTTATCCCTCGATATTTGCATCATAACCTCAAAAAGTTATTTAATGTCAATTGAAATTAGTTCTAATTATAAGGGTCGCCAACTCTGTTCCTTTTAGTAATTATAGTTAAAATATTATCGAGTGACCTTTGTAATATGTTATTTTGGTTGCCTGGAATAGGCTCGATAAGTGTGTTTACAAGTTCGTGATAAATAATGTTATTTAGGTGTTCATGGCATAAATAGTCCAATCATTAAAAGGAAATAAAACGGATTTGCTTACAAAAGGTCATGAAGTTTTGAAACTTGGCAGGAATGTCGACCCATATGCCCTAACGATGGCTCTTAATTTGCGACCTCGGGAGGTCGCCGCTCGCCATCTTGGAAAAATGGCGCCCAAAAACAGTTTTTGAGGTATAACTCCGTTCCTGTTAATCCTATGCAAAAAAGTTCTAATTATAAATTAAAGAGGATACTATTTTCTACAAAACAACACTAATAACGTCAGATTGATAGTTTTCGAGTTAGCGGGATGGGAAGTAGAGCGAAAATTTCGAATTCGCGAAAAAACTGCGTTTTCACACGAATTTTTTCACTTTATCTATTTTTACCTAACAAAATTACTAGTATATCAATTACATACAATGACACGTGGGACCCCAACACCATGCACTGTTCCAATGAAAGTCCCCCAATAGGGCGGATCTACTCGACATGGACAATGCGAAAAGTTGGTCATTGGACTTGTGTTAAGGTGGAACAACGTTGTTAAAGTGACAGCATATTACGATATTTGTTATATTATGGTAAATGTCGTCATATGCTGTCATGTTTACAACGTTGGGTTACGTTTACACACATGCACAATGCCAGTTGTTTGTATCCGCCGAAGAATATTAATTTCCACGTTGGAACGCATGTAAACCGCTACCGCATGTACGTTTTCAAATCTGCGCGAGATAAAGAGAGACCATACTGAGTACCAACCAAATCTTCTTTGTTCAAAGCATTCATGCCCATTGATCCACCTGAACAACAGAGCCGAAGCTTTCATTTCTGGATGGTGGATTTTTGTTGCACCGAGTGGTATGGCATCGCAACGATTCGTTCGGAACAATTTGTATACTTTATGTGGAATACGTTAAGCGGCACTAAGGATCAAACGCATGTATAGTTTTTGACGGTTATCCGGATAACTTCGATAGCATGAGCACGAAAAGCGCGGAAAGACATCGATGTTTCAGGTCGGAAACCTGCGCTGATAGCGTTTTCGATGAAGCAATGATTTCCACTGTTTCGCAAGAAAAGTTTCTGCCCACCGATTCGAACAAAAGGCGTTTAATTCCTATGTTAATGAAGAAGTCTGAAGAGCATGGTTATACAGTAAAGCAATCCGTGGAGGATGCGGATTTGCTCATAGTCCAAACAGCGCTCGATATGTTCTCTTCATATCCGTTTGTTTATGTTGTAGGGGAAGACATAGATCTATTGGTTCCGTTAACCGCAAGGGCACGAGATCATGCCAATGTTTTTTTGCGGAAACCAGCCAGAGAAAAGATTGCGGAACAGATATTTTCTGGGAAAAAACCTCAACTACAAGGATACCGTAGCGAAGAATTTTCAGTTTCTCCATGCATTCAGTGGCTGCGATACCACCTGTGCTCTGTTCAACCAGGGGAAAATCAAATTTTTCAACCTTCTTAAAAAAAACGACAAGTTGGCTAATACTATTAAAATCTTTCAGCATCCAGAAGCAGACGTTAATGCTCTCGCTACAGCTGCAGTGCATCGCATGAAAACGACTCATTGGATTCCCTCCAATACGAATGTTTTGTGAAGGCTCTTTCCAAAAACAAATTTAACCTTACCTCCCTGCCTCCGACAGAAGATTCTGCAAGTCAGCATTGCCTACGGACATATCATCAAGTTCAGATGTGGAATGGCATTACGAAAAACCCGGAGGAATACGGTTGGCAGAAAACAAGAACAGGGCTTAATGTTGTTCGCACAACACAACAGCCAGCCCCCGACATACTTCTCCAGTCAATTTCTTGCAGATGTAAAAAAAGCTGTGGGACGGCATGCGGGTGTCGGAAGATCGGGTTAAAATGTTCGGCACCCTTTTTCTATTGCAATGGTGTAGCTTGTGAAAACATTCCTGACATTGTGGAAGATTCTGACGAAGAGGACGACAATGAGGCTGCAGATATTCTTGACTCCTTACAAATGTACGAGGAGAATGAAAGAGAAGAAGAAGAGGCTGGTGACTCTAAAAAATCATTTGCGCCAAAACTATCCCAACGTGCAAAGCTGCGGAAAAGCAAGTAGGTAATCAATTCGATTGTGGATTAGGCCTACTGGGGAAACCACTTAAAAAAACGCGCCGATGCACTCTATCTGATGGGTGGTGTAGAAACGAGTTGCAATATGTATTGGTTTTAATAATGTTTCTGTACAACAAACTATAGATAAGTTAATTTGTGGTTAATGTAAAAAAACTGTTAAAAATACAAAATTTTTGGGAATTCAAAATGTTCGTTTTAGTTCTGAGCCCTTTAACTCGAAAGCTAACGATCTGACAAACAATATTATTAGTATTGTTTAGCAGCAAATTTTATTCTCTCTAATTTATCATCAGAACTTTTTTGCATAGGATTAACAGGAACGGAGTTAAACGCCAAAAACTGTTTTTGGGCGCCATTTTTCTAAGATGGCGGCGCGAGCGGCGACCTCCCGAGGTCGCAAATTAAGAGCCATAGTTAGGGCATATGGGTCGACATTCCTGCCAAGTTTCAAAACTTCATGACCTTTTGTAACCTAAAATATTTTAATGACTGGACTAAAACTGCATACGTCTGCTTTATTTACTTACGGCCGGCCTTATGAAGGTCACTAACCTGACGTTAACTTTAAATCGCTGTTAAAATAAACAAAAGCTCATCAAAACGTTGGCGCTTATGACATATTATTTGTTAGTAAACAAATTTTTATGCGCTTTTGTTTATTTTAACAGCGAATTAACATTAACGTCAGATTACTGACCTTTATAAGGACGGCCGTTAGTGTGTGAAAGTTGAAACAGTTGGCAATTCCATCCGCGAACGGTAAAGAAAAGGGAGCACAAAGGTGCCCCGCGTAAGATCAAATCAGCGAACCTCAAAGCCGAGAACGGCGAGGTCTGCCTGTACTACTTTTTAACGTCATTTCAAAATCGCAAAAACAGAGAAAACAAAAATGATCAAAATTCTGTATTTTATGTTTATGAACAAACTGTCGGAATTTTTCGAAATTGTTTTCAATCGCGCGAGATTTAGTTTATAAGTTTTGCCACACAATTATTCTCGTATCATTATTACTGCGACGTTACACTGCAAAAAAGTCCGTGTTAATCGAGGTGCACACGAAAATTTGGTGTCAAATTAGACGCTATAATGAGTTTAAATTTACGAAATATTGTAAATACGCAGTTTCCCTGCACGGAGAAAAATTTATGATACAAACTCGTATCGCGTATTATTAAAACAGACTTATTCCCGATTATGTGGCCAGAAGTCATATTTATATTAAATGTATACATTTCTATGTAGTTCGTATTTCCTACGCTTCATCAGTATACGCTATTACGTTGAACAGAAAGTCATGTTTTTTTTGTCGTATATTACGAGTGAATAAGTAGTAAAATGACTACTCCTCGCCCATTTTGCATATTTTGCAAAGTTAAAAAAATACGTGTTGAAGTGAAATTATATACCCATATCACTTTGGAGAAGTGTGAGAAAATATTTAAAATTAGCAAAGCACACAAAATAAAGTTTTGTGATGTCATCCTTCCATCCTTGCCAAATTATGTTCAAGGGTACCATACGGATTGTTATAAAAAATTTACGGCTCTTAATGCATTCTACAAAAAAAATTTTTACAGTAATGAGTCCCTAGCTCCAGAAAGCCCTGTATTAGCACAATCGAGTGCTTCCGCTGATGTATCCTACGAATCGGAACCTGCACAAGATACGTCATCCGCACCCGCCAGCAAATATTTCAAGATATATATTTAGGTGTTCAATTATTTTTTTTTTAATTTTTAATTGCAGTAACTGTTGAGAATTTCTTTCACCGCATTAAGTTATGTCTTTAACAAAAGACTACATGTCTAATTTGTGTGTGAAAGAACCCTTATGGCATGGAGTGCAACCCTAAAGACATCCAGTTTGCGAGATCCATGAGATTATTATCAATTTTCAAAGATAAAAAATTATTTCAATAGTAGAAAAAGCGTTACGTACGGAGCTAATTTTTGTTTTCTCTGTTTTTACTATTTTGAAATATTGTTAAGAAGTAAATTCTTAAATTCATGTATATTTATTGTGAGAAATTATTATTGTACAAATCGCGTTGATTTGTTGAATATAATAACGTGAAATTGACTCGGCACGAGCATTTGACGGCGCGCGACAAGTTACGTTCGAGGCGCTTGCAGAAGATCATGACCCCGGAGTTTGTTATGCAGAATATCATTTTTGTAATGTTTAATGTTCGCACAAGTGCATGCAAAAAGAATTTTTCATTTATCTTATAAAATTTTTCACAACTGCAACCCTACATATTCACCCTCTCTGCAGAAGCGGTTATCCCCCGATTCCACATTGCAGAAATATATTTTATTGCTTTGTGTTAATTAAACTTTTGATGGCAATTTGTATTTTGCATTTAAAAATGACGTGAAATACTCGTCAATTACGACAACTTTCATAGCGCAACCCTTAATGTTATCCCCGGATTTGATATTGCAGAAATCGGTTTTTGTTTACATCAGCACAAAAACTAATTGATGAAGTTTAATTTAGCCGTGAGCCCAATGACATAAAAAAAAGGTTCACTGGCTCCCGTACTAATAAGCTTAGTGTTTATCTTTTGAAGTTGACTAATAAGTTGAAATGGGGTAAGTATAAAAGGTGAAAGAATATTCTGTTTAGCAAAGAGAATGCTGTTAATTACAGAATCTAATTGAAGTTCAGCAGTTGCATGTAAAATATCCAGTTCTGAAATAACTTGAATAAATACTTGAAAGAGTTCTAATCTCGCTTCATTTGTTAAAACTTTAGTTGTTAATTGGTTAAGCTTTTGTGCTTGATCGTTTAATTTAGTGGTATAATTTTGGAGTGATACCATTGTAAGGTTGAAATTTGAAATTGTACTAGAAACAATTTGAATTTGTTCCTTTAATAACATTTCGATTCTTTGTTGATCTGCATGAGTTTCTTTAATTGCATTGTCATAGTATTCAGCATCAGAAGCATCAGGGCTTCCTGCTATAAATTTCCAAATAGTGCCTAAAAAATCTAAGGCCCTACGAGTTCGAGTGGAAAATATAGTTGAATGATTAATTAATTCAGAGATTTCGGAAAATTTATGTTGTAAAATAGGCAACTGGTGATTATATGTATTAAGGACATTAGCACATACTTGTTTAAGTATATTCTCGGGATACTGAGGACAAATGGAGTTTAATTTATCCTTTAGTATAGCAAAATTGTGTAGTTCCCTCTCAATAGCACTAATATTGAGATGTGTAATGAGTTTCCAAGTGGAGGTAATAGTTCTTGCCATGCCTAATTTATAATAATACAACCCAGATCCATCATCGAGGAGTTGTAGTTTTTGAGTGTAGGCGAAGCCCACAGTTAACCTGAAAAAGGTTTTAATCTGTTTAAATGTACTGTGACAGATTTTTTTTCTATTCTAATAGTGGCATTGGTTTTAGTAAGGTTTAATAATTGATAAGGACCAATATATATGTATAATCCAAGGTTAGTCAATTTCTTGGCGTTTATCGCTCGCTTCGAAAGCAGATGAACAAACCGGCCATCGAAGTTATTTGGTTCGGCTGATTAAATTAGTTCACAATTAATAATAATTAATATTATAAATGTAATTTTCCAAAACTGACCACTGTCAGAATTACAACCATAACTTTAGTCATAACTTAATTACATCTACTTTTGTTGGATATGTATTTGACTTTCACAATATTTAAACTTAATTTATCATCGAACTATAATTTTTCAAGATGGGAGAAAAAACGGAAATGTGATAGAAAAAGTGAGAACGTACGGGTATTTGTACGACACTTCACACCAGTTCTACAAAAATGTGGTGAAAAGGCAGAAACATGAATCGTGATTGCAGAAGAGCTGAACATTACCAGTAAGCTACTAATATGTTTTTATTTCACAATATTATTTCTGGTTTAACGATTTAATTATTTTACAAAATAATTTTATTAAGTAGTTACCTATTATTTATTATTAGCTACCTCAAAAAAGTATTATAAATAATATCTATCTATCTATGCCTACTGGCAAAATAGTCACTTATAATACCATGAGTAGTCAAAGTTATGTCGACTATTTTTGCGGTGGTGTCACGAATGTCCATTGCGCTTTTGTACGATTAGGACGAGTGCGATAGCACGAGTCCTAATCCCAAGCGCAATGGACATGAGTAGTGATATCACCGCAAAAATAATCTACTCAACTTTGACTAAGAATAGTATTCGAGGGACTATTTAATGAACCAAACTACCTTTTCAAATTAATTTTCAGTAAATCTAGCAACAAACTACGCAATTTCTATAGTAACAGAACACTAATATTGACTTTTTCTAATAAAAATCGCATTTGTTAAAAATAGTCACTTGAATACCTTCTAGGAAGATATATCCACTGATATTTTTTTGATTAGTCAAGAAACGTCAGAATTCTGGATTTTCATTGGACACTTTTTGACAGATGACAGGTGAATTGAATAGTCACTTATAATACCATGAGTAGTCAAAGTTATGTCGACTATTTTTGCGGTGGTGTCACGAATGTCCATTGCGCTTTTGTACGATTAGGACGAGTGCGATAGCACGAGTCCTAATCCCAAGCGCAATGGACATGAGTAGTGATATCACCGCAAAAATAATCTACTCAACTTTGACTAAGAATGGTATTCGAGGGACTATTTAATGAACCAAACTACCTTTTCAAATTAATTTTCAGTAAATCTAGCAACAAACTACGCAATTTCTATAGTAACAGAACACTAATATTGACTTTTTCTAATAAAAATCGCATTTGTTAAAAATACTCACTTGAATACCTTCTAGGAAGATATATCCACTGATATTTTTTTGATTAGTCAAGAAACGTCAGAATTCTTGATTTTCATTGGTCACTTTTTGACAGATGACAGGTGAATTGAATAGTCACTTATAATACCATGAGTAGTCAAAGTTATGTCGACTATTTTTGCGGTGGTGTCACGAATGTCCATTGCGCTTTGGTACGATCAGGACGAGTGCGCTAGCACGAGTCCTAATCCCAAGCGCAATGGACATGAGTAGTGATACCACAGCAAAAATAATCTACTTAACTTTGACTAAGAATGGTATTCGAGGGACAATTTAATGAACCAAACTACCTTTTCAAATTAGTTTTCAGTAAATCTAGCAACAAACTACGCAATTTCTATAGTAACAGAACACTAATATTGACTTTTTCTAATAAAAATCGCATTTGTTAAAAATAGTCACTTGAATACCTTCTAGGAAGATATATCCACTGATATTTTTTTGATTAGTCAAGAAACGTCAGAATTCTGGATTTTCATTGGACACTTTTTGACAGATGACAGGTGAATTGAATAGTCACTTATAATACCATGAGTAGTCAAAGTTATGTCGACTATTTTTGCGGTGGTGTCACGAATGTCCATTGCGCTTTTGTACGATTAGGACGAGTGCGATAGCACGAGTCCTAATCCCAAGCGCAATGGACATGAGTAGTGATATCACCGCAAAAATAATCTACTCAACTTTGACTAAGAATGGTATTCGAGGGACTATTTAATGAACCAAACTACCTTTTCAAATTAATTTTCAGTAAATCTAGCAACAAACTACGCAATTTCTATAGTAACAGAACACTAATATTGACTTTTTCTAATAAAAATCGCATTTGTTAAAAATACTCACTTGAATACCTTCTAGGAAGATATATCCACTGATATTTTTTTGATTAGTCAAGAAACGTCAGAATTCTGGATTTTCATTGGTCACTTTTTGACAGATGACAGGTGAATTGAATAGTCACTTATAATACCATGAGTAGTCAAAGTTATGTCGACTATTTTTGCGGTGGTGTCACGAATGTCCATTGCGCTTTGGTACGATCAGGACGAGTGCGCTAGCACGAGTCCTAATCCCAAGCGCAATGGACATGAGTAGTGATACCACAGCAAAAATAATCTACTTAACTTTGACTAAGAATGGTATTCGAGGGACCATTTAATGAACCAAACTACCTTTTCAAATTAGTTTTCAGTAAATCTAGCAACAAACTACGCAATTTCTATAGTAACAGAACACTAATATTGACTTTTTCTAATAAAAATCGCATTTGTTAAAAATAGTCACTTGAATACCTTCTAGGAAGATATATCCACTGATATTTTTTTGATTAGTCAAGAAACGTCAGAATTCTGGATTTTCATTGGACACTTTTTGACAGATGACAGGTGAATTGAATAGTCACTTATAATACCATGAGTAGTCAAAGTTATGTCGACTATTTTTGCGGTGGTGTCACGAATGTCCATTGCGCTTTTGTACGATTAGGACGAGTGCGATAGCACGAGTCCTAATCCCAAGCGCAATGGACATGAGTAGTGATATCACCGCAAAAATAATCTACTCAACTTTGACTAAGAATGGTATTCGAGGGACTATTTAATTAACCAAACTACCTTTTCAAATTAATTTTCAGTAAATCTAGCAACAAACTACGCAATTTCTATAGTAACAGAACACTAATATTGACTTTTTCTAATAAAAATCGCATTTGTTAAAAATACTCACTTGAATACCTTCTAGGAAGATATATCCACTGATATTTTTTTGATTAGTCAAGAAACGTCAGAATTCTGGATTTTCATTGGTCACTTTTTGACAGATGACAGGTGAATTGAATAGTCACTTATAATACCATGAGTAGTCAAAGTTATGTCGACTATTTTTGCGGTGGTGTCACGAATGTCCATTGCGCTTTTGTACGATTAGGACGAGTGCGATAGCACGAGTCCTAATCCCAAGCGCAATGGACATGAGTAGTGATATCACCGCAAAAATAATCTACTCAACTTTGACTAAGAATGGTATTCGAGGGACTATTTAATGAACCAAACTACCTTTTCAAATTAATTTTCAGTAAATCTAGCAACAAACTACGCAATTTCTATAGTAACAGAACACTAATATTGACTTTTTCTAATAAAAATCGCATTTGTTAAAAATACTCACTTGAATACCTTCTAGGAAGATATATCCACTGATATTTTTTTGATTAGTCAAGAAACGTCAGAATTCTGGATTTTCATTGGTCACTTTTTGACAGATGACAGGTGAATTGAATAGTCACTTATAATACCATGAGTAGTCAAAGTTATGTCGACTATTTTTGCGGTGGTGTCACGAATGTCCATTGCGCTTTGGTACGATCAGGACGAGTGCGCTAGCACGAGTCCTAATCCCAAGCGCAATGGACATGAGTAGTGATACCACAGCAAAAATAATCTACTTAACTTTGACTAAGAATGGTATTCGAGGGACCATTTAATGAACCAAACTACCTTTTCAAATTAGTTTTCAGTAAATCTAGCAACAAACTACGCAATTTCTATAGTAACAGAACACTAATATTGACTTTTTCTAATAAAAATCGCATTTGTTAAAAATAGTCACTTGAATACCTTCTAGGAAGATATATCCACTGATATTTTTTTGATTAGTCAAGAAACGTCAGAATTCTGGATTTTCATTGGACACTTTTTGACAGATGACAGGTGAATTGAATAGTCACTTATAATACCATGAGTAGTCAAAGTTATGTCGACTATTTTTGCGGTGGTGTCACGAATGTCCATTGCGCTTTTGTACGATTAGGACGAGTGCGATAGCACGAGTCCTAATCCCAAGCGCAATGGACATGAGTAGTGATATCACCGCAAAAATAATCTACTCAACTTTGACTAAGAATGGTATTCGAGGGACTATTTAATGAACCAAACTACCTTTTCAAATTAATTTTCAGTAAATCTAGCAACAAACTACGCAATTTCTATAGTAACAGAACACTAATATTGACTTTTTCTAATAAAAATCGCATTTGTTAAAAATACTCACTTGAATACCTTCTAGGAAGATATATCCACTGATATTTTTTTGATTAGTCAAGAAACGTCAGAATTCTGGATTTTCATTGGTCACTTTTTGACAGATGACAGGTGAATTGAATAGTCACTTATAATACCATGAGTAGTCAAAGTTATGTCGACTATTTTTGCGGTGGTGTCACGAATGTCCATTGCGCTTTGGTACGATCAGGACGAGTGCGCTAGCACGAGTCCTAATCCCAAGCGCAATGGACATGAGTAGTGATACCACAGCAAAAATAATCTACTTAACTTTGACTAAGAATGGTATTCGAGGGACCATTTAATGAACCAAACTACCTTTTCAAATTAGTTTTCAGTAAATCTAGCAACAAACTACGCAATTTCTATAGTAACAGAACACTAATATTGACTTTTTCTAATAAAAATCGCATTTGTTAAAAATAGTCACTTGAATACCTTCTAGGAAGATATATCCACTGATATTTTTTTGATTAGTCAAGAAACGTCAGAATTCTGGATTTTTATTGGTCACTTTTTGACAGATGACAGGTGAATTGAATAGTCACTTATAATACCATGAGTAGTCAAAGTTATGTCGACTATTTTTGCGGTGGTGTCACGAATGTCCATTGCGCTTTGGTACGATCAGGACGAGTGCGCTAGCACGAGTCCTAATCCCAAGCGCAATGGACATGAGTAGTGATACCACAGCAAAAATAATCTACTTAACTTTGACTAAGAATGGTATTCGAGGGACCATTTAATGAACCAAACTACCTTTTCAAATTAGTTTTCAGTAAATCTAGCAACAAACTACGCAATTTCTATAGTAACAGAACACTAAAATTGACTTTTTCTAATAAAAATCGCATTTGTTAAAAATAGTCACTTGAATACCTTCTAGGAAGATATATCCACTGATATTTTTTTGATTAGTCAAGAAACGTCAGAATTCTGGATTTTTATTGGTCACTTTTTGACAGATGACAGGTGAATTGAATAGTCAGCAAAATACTACTGCAAACGTGCTCTCTTATAAACAAATAGACGTCGGTCTCGAATGTGCCGGCTTTTTAAAAGGCCTAGGTTATGACACCACTATAATGGGGCGATCGATGGTGGGAAGAGAATTCGACCGCCAAATGGGGCAGATCATCTACGAATCCATGCAGGGCAGAGGCGTGAAGTTTCTGCTGAAGTACGTTCATAACAATCACCCTTAAAAGCGCTAACTAAGAGCCTTGCAGGTGCTTCCCACAATCGGTAGAAAAGCTCCGAGGTAACAAACTGCTAGTAAAGTGGAAAAATGACGAGGATGAGGAGTTTTCGGACATATGTCAAAATATAAGTCATTTAATAGTAATGTACGTTATAATACCAGGCTTAACCGATATAAAATAACTCATAAAACGTGCTCTGCAGAAGACTATCACAACACTGGATCGCTTACACAGCTACCGCTCCATAGGTGACGTAGCCATATCGCCGACCGCCGAGAAGATCGCGCGATCGCTGCCCGCAGCGAAAGACCGCGTCCTGTGTGCCAAAGCCTTTAGGGGATGTTATTCACATCTAACGACTTTTCAAACCGGTTTCCACGATGGCAAAATGACACTCAAGATAATGAAGATGACACCTTTGCGTCCTGTCTGCCCTCTGGGGTTGATGTGACCTTGAAACTTCCTCCGCTCCTGCATTTTTATGTTATGTAGATAGAGATACCTACAGAAACCTATGTGTTACAGAGAGAAAGATGAATTTTTTGTAGAAACCTATGTGTTAGAGAGAGAAAGATAGATTTTTGGAGTCTGACAGACTCCGATAACCCTTGACATTTGGCCTAGGGTTGATATTGCACATGCGGACCCGGCGGCTGGAGCCCTGCCCCGGTGTCTGACAGATACCGATAAACTTTGATATTTGGCTTTAAAAAATTACCCGAAAATATATACTTGAACATGGGGGTCCGGCGTCTGGGGCTCTGCCCCTCGAGGTTGGTGTTGCGCAATATCCAGAGCATGTTACGCTATATCTTACATTTTTACAATAAAAATTTACCCGAAAATATATACTTGCACAAGGGGACCCGGCTGCTGGGGCTTTGCCCCCGGGCCCGGCGGCTGAGGCTTTCTCCGGCCTCTAACTTGCTCAAGGAAGCCCCACAATATGGCGGCACAGACTCCGATGAACTTTGACATTTGGCATTATGAAGATGACACTCAAGCTAATGAAGATGTCACCTTTCCGGTTCCCACGCTCATCAAAATTTGGCAGTTAACCGCAGCGCTGGGATAAATTAGCCTTAAATATACAAAAAAACCTGATGAAACTTTCTCCGCTCCCGAACTTGCACATGAGGGCCCCACAATATGGCGACTGGGGCTTTGCCCCCCTGGGGTTGATGTTGCGCAATACCCAGAACATGTTACGCAATATCTTACATTTTTAATATAAAAATTTACCCGAAAATATATACTTGAACATGGGGGCCCCGGCGGCTAGGGCTCTGCCCCCTGGAGTTGGTGTTGCGCATGCGGGCCCCACAATATGGCGGCTAGGGCTCTGCCCCCTGGGGTTGATGTTGCGCAATATCCAGAACATGTTGCGCAATATCCAGAAGTGTAAGTCTGTCAGACTCTAATCGGTGACCTTGAAGTGTTCCAGAAGTGAGGTATCCCTACTACTTTAATTGATTAAGCTTTCGTGCTTGATCGTTTAATTTAGTGGTATAATTTTGGAGTGATACCATTGTAAGGTTGAAATTTGAAATTGTACTAGAAACAATTTGATTTGTTCCTTTAATAACATTTCGATTCTTTGTTGATCTGCATGAGTTTCTTTAATTGCATTGTCATAGTATCCAGCATCAGAAGCATCAGGGCTTCCTGCTATAAATTTCCAAATAGTGCCTAAAAAATCTAAGGCCCTACGAGTTCGAGTGGAAAATATAGTTGAATGATTAATTAATTCAGAGATTTCGGAAAATTTATGTTGTAAAATAAGCAACTGGTGATTATATGTATTAAGGACATTAGCACATACTTGTTTAAGTGTATCCTCGGGATACTGAGGACAAATGGAGTTTAATTTATCTTTTAGTATAGCAAAATTGTGTAGTTTCCTCTCAATAGCACTAATATTGAGATGTGTAATGAGTTTCCAAGTGGAGGTAATAGTTCTTGCCGTGCCTAATTTATAATAATACAACCCAGATCCATCATCGAGGAGTTGTAGTTTTTGAGTGTAGGCGAAGCCCACAGTTAACCTGAAAAAGGTTTTAATCTGTTTAAATGTACTGTGACAGATTTTTTTCCTATTCTAATAGTGGCATTGGTTTTAGTAAGTCTAATAATTGATAAGGACCAATATATATAATCCAAGGTTAGTCAATTTCTTGGCGTTTATCGCTCGCTTCGAAAGCAGATAAACAAACCGGCCATCGAAATTATTTGGTTCGGCTGATTAAATTAGTTCACAATTAATAATAATTAATATTATAAATGTAATTTTCCAAAACTGACCACTGTCAGAATTACAACCATAACTTTAATCATAACTTAATTACATGTACTTTTGTTGGATATGTATTTGACTTTCACAATATTTAAACTTAATTTATCATTGAACTATAATTCTGGGTGTTTATTAAGCAACTTGTAAAAGGTGCTCCCACGCTGCTTGCAATCCATAACCGGGTGAACGGTTGAATTATATGAATGTAATAAGCTTATTCCTTGCATGATTAGTGATTTAAACTTAATTGGAGAACCCAAAAAAGGGTTTATTTTTTTCTGTGGTGCGTGCTGCATTCTTCAGCATATTTACAGTACTGTATTGTGACATTCTGATTATATTTAAATCAATTTTAATGTTTATTGCTGACTTTACGAAACAACGAATAATTGATTATTAAATAAACTTTAATTGTTTGTTGTTAATTAGTTAATTACTTGAAATCTTGGGATTTCTGCCGCCCTGTGTTTTCTAAAAAAAGAGCTTGCAGAAGTATAGCTGATGCTTAGAACCTACGACCCAAGGCCGCCGAAATTTGAGTTAGCTAGGGCCATCGCGGTAAGTAAAGTTTTCAGAGCTGCCGTGGTGTATAAACGGTAGGGGGGTTGATCTGCGATTTTTACTACCTTTGATTATTATTAGTAATCAATCGCAGGTCGGCTTCTTTATTGTTTCAGAGCACCTAAGAATATAGAAAGCACATCACGCCCTATTAACGGTTTAGAGAACAAGGCAGTCGGCTATCTCTGAAAACAAAGGAGAAAAGCAGCTTATTGAAAAACAAATTGTGTTTTCCAAAAAAAGGGAAGTGCCGAGGATAATTCTCCAGCCTTTCTGTTAATGACCTCGCCAGGATAATTCGTAATAGAAGAAATCTGCTGAATTTGAGCTGCCGTCAGTCTGGGATAGGCCATAGCACCTTCATGGGAATTGCTGTGAAGGCGGAGAAATAACTTAGTCCGAGAAGTCAAATAGGTACCGTAACTAAGATAGATAGCCAGTCTTCAATTAGAAGCAAGCAACTAGATAATAATACTAGCTAGGGGAGAAGGAACATAAGCTGTTTCAACTGGATCCAGAATAACCTAAAGTAAAAAGGAATGAAATTCAGTGAGGTTGGTGCAATAACTATATAATATATGTGAATGATAACGAGGCTTTCCTGTAGAAGGCAAAGTTAAGTATTCACTAGGGTAGATTTGACATAATCAGTGTTCTTAACAGTCACAAAAGAAAGTAATTAGGACAAGAGATTAGAAATTCTAAGAAAATTAATGTAGTTTGACATTTGTCAAAATGTAAGTCATTTAATAGTAATGTACAGTCGTGTGCAAATAAATCTGGGACAGTGTTTTTTTCACATGCAGATTCAGTTAAGAATTTGAAGAATATTTCCATGGATTTCCTCTTATCAGAGAGAGTTAAGGGTTTCAGTACCTGTTAAAGTTTAATGTAACTCTTTCTGATAGCAGGAAATCCATGGAGATATTCTTCAATTCTTAACTGAATCTGCATGTGAAAAAAACACTGTCCCAGATTTATTTGCACACGACTGTACGTTATAATACCAGGCTTAACCGATATAAAATAACTCATAAAACTAATGTAATGAGAATTGAAAGAAGTTAGAATCAAGTAAATATAACCGTTCACAAAGATAGTCTTAAGGAGGGTTAATATATTGAGCCAGCATACAAGAATAAGCAGATGATTAATTAAACATTATGTTGGACAATATATGTATAATTTATAGAGCTCCAAAATTACAACCAAACGTGAATAAAGCTAAATTCAATTAGGAAAGAGTAAACCTTATAATACTGTTTATATACCCTGCATCAAGTAATACTAATAAAGTTATTATTTCAGTTCTCAAGGTAGATAAAATAATTTCCTTTGATAATATACAATTAGAATCAACATTTTTTTTTAAAGAACAGATACCATAAACCAGAAAGTTGTAATTAACAATAAATAAACTGTTTGGCGCGAAATCATTGTTTATTTCACTGTAAATATAAGCCTATATGAGACGTGAAGCTAAAAATAAAATCCCACATTTCTTTTACCCATTTGCAAACAAGTTTCAAGCTAGCCGGAGTAAAGAGAGACATCTAAAGGTAAGTTATCTGGCTGATAATTTATTATTAGGTGGCACAACATTGAGAACACTTCGGCGCCCAATTCAAAACAAAAGGCGTGGAATGCTCAGTCAAGGCATTGTGTTGCTTCATGACAACGCACGTCCCCATTCTGCTGGTGTCACTCAAAACCTTATTCAAGCATTCGGTTGGGAACAGTTCGATCACCCGCCTTACAGCCCTGATCTCGCAACTTCTGACTACCACTTGTTCTTGAAGTTGAAGCGTGATTTTGGAGGAAGGCGCTTTGACAGCGACGATGACGTACAAAACGGTGTTCAGCAGTCTATAGAAGCATACATCCACCCCATTTAACCTCTTTAAGTGGTGAATTTTGAAAAGCCGAACAAATAGTTTGGCCCGATTTATAAAAGGAACTGATTTGTGGAAATTTAGCTTCCTACTTGGAGTAGTTGTTGCTTAGTCGAGATCTTTAGAAACTCTATTTAACCCTTTTGAGGAAGTGAATACTGAAAAACCCTGAAAACGGTTAAACTCGATTTGTAGAGGAAACTGATTTCCCGAATTTTAACGTACTACCCGCAGTAGTTACCGCGTAAGGGCGATCTTGATAAACACATATCCACCCCATTTAACTCCTTGAACTGATTTGTAAAAAAACTAAATTTCGGCAATTTAGCTTCCTATCAGCAGTAGTTACAACGTAATGGCGATCTTTGAGAGAAAATTCCGAAAAACGTTGGAAACCGTTTGAACTGATAGGTAAAATGAACTAATATGCTGAATTGCAATTTGCTATCTGCAGTAGTTCTCGCTTTGTGGTAATCTTTTCTAACACATCTAGCCTTATTAATTTTTGGTGAGCTAATTCCAAAAAACCCTGAAAAGAACTTGGAACTTGACCCGATTTAAAAAAAAACGAAACACCACCCCACTTAACTCATTTGGCGAATTCTGAAAATCCCGAAAAAGTTTTACCCGATTTTTGAAAGAAACTCATTGATCAAATTTAAACTTTCTATGTGGTCAGTCAGGCGGATAAAACCACAATCAATGAAAAACCAATTTTACCCCTTTTATAACATTCTAACATTTAAGGTTTTTGAGTTCACTTCCCCCCTTTTTAACTTTAACCCATAAAGGGGTAAAATTTAAGAAACCTCTAAAATTTTAAAAAGAGATCTATATGCTAAAAAAGAAAGTTCTAGCTTAACAACCAAAGGAGAGAGAAGGGTTGTACTATAATTCACCCCCGAATCCTGATTCGCACCTTTAAGGGTTGATTAGGACAAAATCGTGTAAGTACTTATGGATTTGTATGGGTAACGTCTATAAGCAAAAAACAAATCGATATTTGATCAGGTTTAAAAGATATTTAGGAATTCGTGTAATAGTTAGGGGGTCGAATTTCGAAAAATTCCTTCTTAGTGGGTGCTTACGTCATTGAATTTCATGTTTCAGAATCCAGGGGTTTAGGCTGGGCGGTGATGAGTCAGACAAGAGAAGCTCCTTTATATACAGAGTGTGCCAGAAATAAGCGTTAAAAAAAAACTCATAAAAGAAAACAATGAGTGCCGTCAAAACAGGGTGAAACCGATCAGCAGGGATGAAACCACAGTATACACAGCAATTGCTGTTTATACTGTGGTGAAACCAAACATCATGTATATTTTGGCTAATGTTTTTAGTACTGCTAGTATACACCAGTCAGCGCGCGGAGAAAGCCGACAAATTACTGCAGGAAATATCAGTCTTTACGAGAGCAGGCAAGAAGGTTTATTTTGTCGGTCCATCGAGGTAAGTTATTTTAGAGGTGTAAAAAAGTAGTTTTGGGAAACTTGTGGAAACGTTTGATTGTGCAGGGTCACAGAAAAGAGAGCTGAGAGAACGTGGTAAGTAAATTTGAGTAGTAAAAAGTTTTTGGTTTTTTATCAACATTGTGTAATTTTTTATTTACATTTTTATAAAAAGTGGGGAAATGGTGGGGTGAAATCAATCACTAACTAATTGGTGTAAATAAAGCTCTCTTTGTCATTAAAGTTTTTTTGTGAGTTTGTTTTGTAGGAAATCCAAGTACTTTTAGTAAGTCCTTACTTACCCCTCGCCCCCTCCCAGTCTCACCCTTTGTGGTATAACCGAGAGTATAACTAATATGTTATATATTTTTAATTTTTTTTTAGATTAAAAATGCCCCGAAAGTAAAACTGGGCCCTAGAAGAAAACAAGTATATAACCCAGTCTACTTAAAAAGGGCGGTTGAGGCGGTCAAACAAGGGATGCCTAGGGTGACGGAAAACTTTGGAGTAACATACAGCACAGTGTACGATAATGTCCGTGCGCCTGCAGAACGAAAAATTGGAGGCCAACCGGCTCTATCTGCAGTTGAAGAACGCAAGCTAGGAAACGCTCTTCTTCTGTGTGCCGACTGGGAGTTTACCTTCAAAAGCTACGATGTGAGGTACATGGTACAACAATACTTAACAAAGGCTGGAAGAACCGAGAAACGCTTTGAGAACAATTCTCCAGGAGTCGACTGGTTCACATCATTTATGGGCAGACACGAGGATTTGACCATAAAGTTAGCTGAAAACACAAAGAGGGTCAGAGCAGCTGTAACATATGAGGTAGTTCAAAAGTATTTTACCGAATTGGCACTACCATCGATGGCGTTCCTCCCGCTAATATTATAAACTACGACGAGACAAACTTTTGTGATGACCAGGGCCAAATTTTGGTGGTTGTCAGAAAAGGCAAAAAACATACCCATAGAGTGATTGATACCTCTAAATCAAGCACGAGTGTAATGTTTGCGGTGTCAGGAGATAGAAAATTATTACCGCCCTATATTGTATACAAAGCCAAACACATGTATGAAGGCTGGACGGAGGGCGGCTTCCCAAATGCCCGGTATAACAAAACCCTAAGCGGATGATTTGATGCCGAGACATTTGAGGACTGGTTCATGTCCATTGCGCTGCCATATTTTAACTCACTGGAAAGAAGCAAAGTTATGTTAGGTGATAATCTCTGCAGCCATTTAACAGTCAGCCTTGTAGAGGCCTGCGAAAATAACAACATTAAATTTGTTCTGTTTCCTCCCAATTCAACCGACTTACTGCAGCTTCTAGATGTTGCCTACTTCCGCCCCCTTAAACATGCATGGAAAAAGACCTTAGAAGATTGGAAACTTAAAAATAGGGGAGTCCTGCCAAAAACCGTTTTTCCGAGACTTTTAAACGCAACTATTGATAACGTCGGTTTAAGAAGTGAAAAAAACACAAAAGCAGGCTTTAAGGCATGTGGGATAGTCCCCTTTAAACCAGACCAAACGCTAAAAAATAAGTCATTTAAAAAAAGACAGAAAATGCTGAAAATGAAAATGAGGTAGGTAGAGCAAACACGGAGTGACACAACTGTTTCCCGTTTAAACAATTAAGAACAGGAGGGGAAAGCGCTCCGAAATGAGGCAGAAGAGTAAGCGTGGAAGCTGGCAAGAGTGTTTCTGTTGGAGATTGAATTAATACTCTTGTGGAGAAAAAACCTCTAGAGCAGGACGAAGAAATGGTTTAGGACCGATCCCCTGGAATGTCCCAAGATTTGTCAGATCTTTCTGATGTAGAGGAGGTTCAGAATACTTTCGATTTAAGCAGTGAGGAAAACAATGAAAGCCAAATTTCAGCATTGGAGACTTTGTGATAGTAAAGTTTTCCACCAATAAGAGAGACAGATTTTTTTGCTAAAATTGAGCAAATTAATGAGACGGACAATAACTTTACTGTCAACTGCTTACGAAAAAAAAATACAAAAAAGAAACATTTTTCGTATATCCCAATGTGCAAGACATATCCGAAGTTAAAGAGGACCAAATAATGAGAAAAATTTTTGGAAAGTCCTCAAGAGGGCAATATATTTTTAAAAATATTTTTGACTATTCAATTCACCTATCACCTGTCAAAAAGTGACCAATGAAAGTTCCAGAATTTGACGTTTCTTGACCAATCAAAAAAATATCAGCGGATATATCTTCCTAAAAGGTATTCAAGTGACTATTCAACACTATAACATATAAGCCAATCATATTACAGACATTTGCTTTTTTCGACCAATAACAACAGTATATCACTGAATATTGGGCACCATGCAAAATATTCACAAAACAAGGTACCTACTCAAAAACTAAGTGGCCTTGTTGCAAAATATCGCTTACCAACGATGTTTTGTCCTTAGTTCTATTGCTAGGTTACGTAAAACTAAACACCAACAAACTGTGTAAACAAAGTTTGGCTTGGATTCATGTTTCAGCTTTCTTACGAGAAGGTTGAATCCGAAAGTGCTTTGTGAATTGCGATTATTTTGTGCGTGTGTGATAAGGGGGACACATGTCTTACCTGACCCCGTCCCTGTTTATCTTTGATCGCTTTCAAAATGGCAAATTCTAATAATATTCCCCAAACTTTACAGTCCTTGACCTCATTTAAAACTACCAGTGGCAATGTTAATAATCAATGCAGTTTTTCTGCTGTTGCCAGTACCCAACGGACCATATATCACAAAAAAGTGCAGGGCACAGTTATTGATACTGTAGATGGTTTAGCAAAACTTGATTATACTCAGTCTGATACTGTAGATGGTTTAGCGCAACTTGATTATATTAAGTCCATATCTAAAATTATTAATCCCAGTTACATCCGTTTCGCCTCCAAAATTTCTAACAGATTTTGCATTTACTTTGCAAGCAAAGAAATAGTTGACCGCATTATTACAGTAACATGCAACGAAATTGAAGTGGGACCGCACAGACTGAAGCTGCGACGTTTGATAACGCCAGCAAAAAGGATTGTCCTATAAAACATATCTCCAACTATACCACACGAGGTAATTGAAAACGCTCTTAAAGCAAAACATTTAAAATTCGTCTCACCAATGTCAGTTCTTCGTGCTGGTCTTGGCGACGAGGGATTCTCGCATATTTTAAGCTTTTGTCGCCAGATTTACGTCTCCGAAGATTGCCCCGAAGTGCCAGATTCCATTCTCATACAACGAAGATTCTTCATACAGATTTTTTTTATCAGCTGACGGTATTTCATGCTATCTATGTAAACAACCCGGATACCTAGCAGTGCAATGCAGCAGTGGCACCATTAACACAGAAGATCAGAATAGCGTCATTCACACACAAGATCTGAATAATGTCGCGCACATAGATCAGAGTAACGTCCTTGCAACAGTTGGACAAAATAACAACGCTATCACAAACACCGAATGTTCGCAAACCAATGCAGCACTTCACTTGAAGCACCACCCAACAAAAGTTTACAAAGACAGATATCAAGTAGTACGTCCAGCGACACACCGAAAGAAGACGGGACTACAGTTTTGGTGGATAACTCCAATACCACACAGAGTGTGCCTGAAAACTCTGAACCATTTAAAAAACCCGATCAGTCGACTAAAAAATGTGACCGCAGTATACACCAAACTCTTGAAGAACATCTGAAACCTGTAGAATGTCTAATCAAAAAGGAAAACAAAAATTATCCACTAAGTTACGATCTTTTTAAGGACTTTCTGGAGAACGCATACAGCGCATCAGACCCCTTAAGTGTAGCTCTTGGACACACTGAAGACATTGAAGGGTTAATTAACATGATGAACGACCTTTGCCCTATCTGCAGTGGATAACATCATATTTGGAGAACCGTGTTCAACGTGTTGTTATTGGTAGTGCTGTGTCACTCGCAATTAACGTCAGTTCGGGTGTTCCGCAGGGCTCACATATTGGTCCAGTTTTATTCGTGCTATTTATAAACGATGTTCTCTCTGTATTTACTAACTGCTCCTGTCTACTCTACGCCGATGACCTTAAATTTTACTATGTTATCCAGTCTTATAGGGATTGTCTAATTGTGCAGTCTGAATTGAACAAGTTAATAAGTTACTGTAATGAAAACTTTTTAAATTTAAATGCAACAAAATGTAAAGTAATGAGGTTCTACAGATGTCAAAATTATTTTATTTATGACTATCATATATTGATAATACTGTTTTAAAGTGCGAGTCCACTATTTCAGATTTAGGGTTAATTTTTTATACAAATTTAACTTTTACGTATCATGTTGAAAATATTGTCATAAAAGGTTTCAGAATGCTGGGTTTTATCAAGAGAAACACTAAGCATGTAACTAATATTCAGGCCTTAAAAAGGCTTTACAACTGTTTAGTGCGCAGTGTTCTCGAATATAATAGTGTTATATGGGCACCCAGTTACTCCAATCATGTTAATAAGATTGAAAGGGTACAATCTAAATATGTTAAATATCTATTATTTAAGCTCAAATTTCCTGTAGAAAATGTTCCTCATCCAATAAGATTGTTATTGGTAGGGTAAGTTAGCCTGGATGTTAGACGAAAACATGCATTATTGTATTTTTTGTACAAATTGGTAAATGGAATCTTTGACTGTGAGAAGTTACTAGCCCGAATGTCCTTACGTGTGTGTTCGAGGCGCAATCGAAGAACATCGCTTTTTCACGAAAGATTCCACCGTACCAATTATGGGCTCAATTCTATTTCTGATCGGGCTGCTCACAACTACAACAATAATTTCAGCGAGTTGGACATCTTTGCAATTAGTTACAGTGTCTTGAAGAGCCGGCTGACTTCAGTTTTGAAATAAGTTTATCTTATTGATATTTGTTTTTGTTTATCTTATTTATCTATATGTCTTTATTGTTATCTTGTCTTGTCTAATTTATGTAATTGTTAGTGTTACATTTTTGGTTGGTGCCATTTGGGATCTTTGATCCTGTGGTGTACTTTTTATGTGTAAATAAATAAATAAATAAATAAATTACCCAAACCTGAAAAACAAAGTTATAAAAAATCGCTTTACCCGAATAAAACATAAACTTTCTCAAGTACATAGCTTCGCTGCTGACTCCGAAGCAACCTCCACTCACTCAACGCATTCTACTTACTAAATTCAGTATTGCTCAATGGAACGTAAACGGGTTCTGTGCCCGTTTGGAAAACATCAAGCTGTTATTGTCAGAACATAAACCCGATTTGTTTTGTATCCAAGAGACAAATTTTAAATACAATCATGCTGGAACTCTTCAAGGATTCTCTGCTTACTTCAAAAATCGCTGTACTACTAATATTGCCAGCGGCGGTGTTGCCATATATGTAAAAAAACTCGCTTTCAAGTAATCCCATTGCTCTTAATACTAACATTGAAGCTATCGCTATATCTGTGAGTCATCCTAAACAATTAACCATATGTTGCATTTATCTACCAAATAGCCAAAAAATTGAATACAATGAACTGTTAAACCTCATCCAACAACTGCCATCACCTTACATCATTTTAGGAGATTTTAATAGCTACAATACTCGCTGGGGCTCCACAACTGCAAACGCCAAAGGAAAAGTAGTTGAAAAAGTACTTGATGACTTAAACATATTGCTATTGAATGACGGATCACAGGCTCACATGTCACTTTCGTTTGGATCGTTATCTGCCATCGATCTTTCCATATGCTCCAGCCAACTAGCACCATAATTAAAGTGGAACGTACTTCCAGATCTTTACGATAGTGACCACTTTCCCATCATAATCAAGTTTGAAAACGTTTCTCGCCAAAATACTAATTTTATACCTAAGTGGAAATTTTCCAAAGCTAACTGGGAACAATATTCTTACTTAATTGACTCTAAAATTGACAACCTAAATTTGACAGACAATATAGACGATAGAATTGCTGAATTCTCCCAAATTATAACTGAAGCAGCTGAAGAGACTATTAGTAGAACATCAGCTAATCACCAACATACTCCTGTACCTTGGTGGAATGAACAGTGCGCAAAAGCTACCAAAGAATGTAAAAGAGCCTTCCGTAGATACAAAAAGTATCCTACGTTAGAACACTTAATATATTTTAAGAAGCTAAGAGCGAAAGCTAGACTTGTTCTTAAGACAAGTAAAAAAGAATCGTGGAAAGCATAAGTTACGTCATTAAACAAGAACACAATAATATATCTGAAGTTTGGAGAAAGATTCGTAGTATTAAAGGAATTCCTTCCCCGCATACAATAAATGCACTTACATGTAATAATATTACAGTAACTTCTGTAAGTGAAGTTGTTGAAACTCTGGCTACAACATTTTCAAGCACATTCAGCAGCGAAAATTACGACCCAGAATTCATGGAATATAAGAAAGTCGCAGAGTCATCTAACATTTGTATTAATAACGACACAAATAATCCAATTAACGCACAGCTAAGCATGTGGGAACTAAAATTTTCTTTGCAGAGGTGTCGTAATTCAGCACCGGGCCCTGATAACATTCCATTTATATTCCTTCAAAAATTATCAGATAAAGCAAACGCCAAATTACTTCAGCTATACAATTTAATGTGGAACAATTACAGTTTTCCTCGTAACTGGCAAGAAGCTATAGTGATAGGTACCAGTTTATAAACCGGGCAATGAAAAATCAAACCCATTGAGTTATCGACCAATATCTCTCACTTCTTCACTATGTAAACTGATGGAAAGGATAGTAAATTATAGACTGTGCAGGTTTTTAGAACACAATAACCTCTCAAAATATCAAAGTGGTTTCACGCAAAATCATTCCACGTATGATCAGTTAATACGTCTAGAAGGCGATATATGTGATTCATTTGCCAACAAATCTAATCTGATTGCAGTATGTTTTGACCTTGAGAAGGCATTTGACATGACTTGGAGACATCAAGTAATAAAAATCTTAAGGATTTCGGACTAGACGGCAATATTCTTAACTACATCCATAACTTTGTCAAAGTAAGATGCTTTAAAGTAAGATATAACGGTCATTACTCTACCACCATGATCCAGGAAAATGGAGTACCACAAGGTTCCGTTCTTAGTGTAACACTGTTTCTTGTAGCGATAAACGATATTGCAAACAACATTTGCCCACCAATGGCCATCGGTATATTTGCAGATGATCTTATGATATACTGCCATGTGAAAGTTTTGACGTCAGTCCAACAACATCTCCAACATACAATCAACAACTTAGCAAACTGGTCGAAACACACAGGTTATAAATGCTCCGCCTCAAAAACGAAAGCCATACATTTTAGAAAAAGGGCCATAACAATCGGGAACCCGGACCTGGTATTAAATAATCAAAAGATCAAGTACCATGATAATATCAAACTTCTGGGCCTATCCTTCGATAAAACACTATCCTGGTCTACACACTTGGAAGAACTAAAAACCAAATGTAAAACTAAACTGGGAATACTTGCAGATACGCAAACATTGCTTATGATTTATAGAACATTAATCCGTTCACAGCTTGATTATGGAGCAATAATATATTCCTCACCAAAATCGCATCGACTAAAATCGCTCGAAGTAGCTACAGGTGCTTTCGTAACTAGTCCTATAACAAAAGTCCTTTAGAACGCTAATGAACCTACTTTAAGACAACGAAGAAAAATACTGTCAATAAATTTCACTGCTTCAATATCATCTTGCCCTCAAAATCCTGCGTATCATGCAATTTTCAAAAATTACTTTCATTCAACATACGACCAGAAACCTAAATTATCAAAACCATTCCACTACAGGCTCCAACAAATACTATTGAAACTTAATCTACAATTTCCTACAACAATCGCAAAGTTCTCTCAAATATACCTCCTTGGACACACTCCATTCCTCACGTCATATTTGATCTCTTATCCTCCTCTACAAACAAAACCTGCCATGAAATCATGCGTAATAATTTTAAAGGGCTTTGCCAAAAATTCCCAATCCCCCACTAAACCTATATATACACCGACACATCAAAAAGTAACAACGGGGTAGGAGCAGCTTTTGTAACTGGCCACACAAATGTTCAAGTTCGTATGTGCAAGTAGAAAAGTATCTTTACAGCTGAAACGCTGGCTATTTTGAAAGCACTAGAATGGATTCAAGAACAACCAGACGGTAAATACGTTTTATGTTCCGATTCGAAAAGTGCCTTAGAAGGTATCCAAAATGTATATTCAAAAGAACCATTAGTGCAGCAAATACAGAAGTTGGTTACTACCAACATTGTCCAATCAAGGAAAATTGTGAAATTCTTATGGGTTCCATCACATACCGGAACTGTCAGTAACGAACAAGCAGATAAGTACGCAAAGGAAGCTATATTATCCGAGGATGTTATGTACTTCAACCAAAAGCCACTGATTACGACGTAAAGAAATACCTCAAAAGATGTATGACTGACAACATTCGAAATCAGTGAACATCTGTTAATGGAATCAGCATACTCAACAGCTACAACGTAATATGTCAAGCCAGCTGCAGACGTCATCAGGTAAAACTAGCAAGACTTATAACTGGACACACTAGGCTTACTCATTCATACCTCCTGGAAAAAACCGAACGCTCTCACTGTGTTTCTTGTGATATTCCGTTAACCGTTGACCATATTCTTCTCCAATGTAAAGAATTTGAAGACATTAGAAGACAGTGTCAAATCCCGGCATCTACCGAGGAAGCACTTAGAAATCTGGCATCCATCATACAGTATTTCGAAAGAACAAAGAAGATTGGTCTGTTATAATTTACTCTTAATATAGTATCTACTTTTAATGTAATCAAATTGTAAATTAGTGCTAATGACCACATGCAGTCGAAACACTTTAATTAAATTAAAAAAAGTTTGGCTTGCGTTAAAAAAATTAAATATTGGTATTTCACTGAATTTAATTGAGAATGAATAATTGTATTATAGTCCATTTACTAAAGGAAAAAAGTTCTAACTTCGTTGACTCAAAACCGATTTTGAACATTTTTTTTAATTATTTCGGAAAAAGTCTATAGAAAAGTTCCCCATAGGTGAGGTGTGCTTTTTATTTTTTCAATTGTTATTAACAAATAAGTGTTTTCTAATATATTCTTAATTAAAAAAAATTATAACTTCTTTATTTATCTAAACCATTGCCTGACATTTAATAACATAAGGTTTTTGGGTTCACAGATTACGAATTTGGCCTCAAAATTGGTCTAAAAACAAAAATGGCGTCTACAAAATGGCGTCAACGGTCTAATTTTTTCTTTTCTTTTTTAACTTTTATTAGATGTCTAGGGCTTTTTGGGGTCGCTGATTACGAATTTAACATTAAAACTCAACTAAAATAAAAAATGGCGGATCCAAGATGGCGAAAAAGCGTAATTTTTTTATTCGGCCTTTAGTTCTTAGCTATATTATAGGGTTTTGTGGGTCGCTGATTTCAAATTTTATGTTAAAATTTATCAAAAATGAAAAATAACTTCTTTAAAGCGGCAAAATAGCTTCATTTCTGAATTCCGCACGTTGCCTCATATCTAGGGATTTTGAACACAATAATTATAAATATAGCATTAAAAGGTTAATTTTTATTGTGTACGATTATTATTATTATTACTTAATAAACAATATCTTTATATATATAATTCTTCTGTACGTGTGTATGTGACTGAACTCCTCCTAAACGGCTTGACCGATTTTGATGAAATTTTGTGTGTGTATTTCAGTGGGTCCCTGGATGATTTAGATTCACAATTGGACCCGGTAGGTGGCGCTGCAATCGGGTTCTAGGATTTTCTTTTTAATTTTAGATTTTTAGATTTCTCACATATCAGAACATATAACCCCAAAATTTCACCCCTTACCACCCCCAACATTTTTCAACGTCTGTCGGGTCCGCTACCCCTTAGGGAGTGAAATGGGGTAAATAAGCCTAAAAATCAATATGTGTGTCGTTATTGAGGTTTTTTGGGAAGTTGATTGCGAAAATGGCATTTATTTTTAAGTCCAAGACGATGGACATGACGTAAAATTAAAACTCTATAGTGGTGATACGAGGTTTCAGAGACAAATTATTTTCGGGAAAAACAACGTTTGCCGGGCCAGCTAGTATACAAATAAAATTCTAAATTGTTAAATTAACTCAAATTTAAATAGATTAAATACATTTAAATATAACATACGAATACATATAAATTCCAACGTCTAAAAATGTGATTTCTACGACCTCTTTGTACAATTTCCAAAAGATATTTCTGAATTAAAAGATTTTTCTGTTTGTGACCGACGGAGGAATGTTATTAGTTATTACATAAAAACAAATGGCAACTTGTTCAACAGTATGGTGCGATTTTAGATATATTAATTTTATTGTACGTAATTATGGAAAAAAGCAAGTTTTCTTGTCGATTATCAGAAACAGAATAAAATCTGCTGAAAGAGACCGACGTCTAAAAACGAAAACTGCACCAGATATTCGATTTGAAAGAGACAAGTTTTTAAAGTTGTATCAAGAAAAAATTCTGGCAAATGTCTTTCATGTCGTTTTATTGATTTTTTAAAAGAAACTTTAGCTGCAAATAATATCCCTGCTCTCAAGCTGAAAGTTGTAAGATGAACTCACCCTTATAATGTGAATGTGAACTTGTTACTATCATGAAATGTGAGCTAACTTCATGTATGAAATCTAACAGAGAATAAAGGAGTTGTCTACCTGCTTTACATGGTGTCAGATGTGCGCAAAAAAGTGAACCTAACCTGACAAAGCACATTGTTGAAAATCGAATCAAAGCATAAGATGGACGAATTAAAACGGCAAAACGACGATCTCAAGAAGAAAGTCGACGAAATGGAACGGTGATTTACCCAAATGCAAGCGACAGCGCCCACGACATTTAACACAATACCAGCTCCGGAACGCTTCACATTTGAAGCTAGTGACTGGACCAGTTGGATTACAACGTACGAACGCTACAGAATGTTGACAGGGTTAAACAATCAGACCGAAACAATACAAGTCAATAGCCTCCTCATACATATGGGAAGTGAAGTAGACAAACTCCTGGATACATTGAATCCAACAGCTGACGATCGGGGAAGCTACTCTAAAATCAAGGACTTACTGGATACTCCTTACGTTAAGAAGACGAACGTAATGTATGAAAGAGCAAAATTCAATCTTCGCACACAAAAAGAAGGTGAGTCTGCACAAGAATTTATTTCAGCCGTCGTACAGCTAGCAAAAACATGCAACTACGAAGCAATGACAGACGAGCTGATTCGAGATAGGCTGGTAGTCGGTATCCAAGACAAAAAGCTCTCAGAGTCGCTACAAATGACCAGCGATTTGACATTGCCTGACGCTAGGAATAAAATATTACAGCAAGAAAGAGTTAAACTCGAAAACAAACACCTTCGGGAAACCTCCAGCACGTCAGGTGAGATAAATAGAGTTAAGAGAAATAAAAAATACGATAGAATTAATAACGATTATTATAAAAGTAAAATAAAAGGGCAATGCGATAAATTTAAAAGGAATGCCTCCGATTATCTACAATGTAATCGCTGTGGTGCCAAACCTAGTCACAAATTATCAGATTGCCCTGCATTAAAGTTAAAATGTAAAAAATATTCGCTGAAAGGCCATTTTGCTAACAGATGCAAGACTAAACTAATGGTTAGAAAGATAGATAACATTTCAGGAACTGACACAGAAAACGACTCCAAAACCAGCGACTCCTCATCAGATTATGACGACATGTATGGTATAGCAGAAATAGTGAAAGTGGACGACGTCACCGGTGGAGAAAATACTCCATGGCACATAGAAGTTGAAATAAATGGACAAAGTGTATCGTTCAAGATCGACACAGGCGCAGATGAGACCATTATAACCTACAGACAGTACAAGGCCATGGAAAATAAACCGAAGCTAATGAAACCACCAAGCAGATTATATGGACCAGGCAACCAACCTCTTGATGTCCTGTGAATTATTAACGTGCCGGTAAACTGGAAAGGTAAGGATCACTTAATTACCATGTATGTCATGAAGAACAAAGAAAATTTATTGGGTCGGCTTGCTATAAATAGGTTTGGCTTAATCCAGTGGGTGGATGATGTCACCAATAACAATGAAATACAAAGTACAGTTAACATTATCGATAAATATGTAGACTTATTTACCGGTATAGGTAAATTTAAAAACATACAGTATAACATCCAATTAATAGAAGGTGCTGAACCATTTTCCATTTCCACCCCAAGAAGAATACCATTGCCTTTAATGGATAAGGTCAAAACCGAATTAAACCGAATGACGGAGGAAGGCGTAATCACAGAAATAAGTGAACCAACTGCATGGTGTGCACCAATGGTAGTCGTCTCAAAGAAAAACGGGACCATACGTATATACACTGACTTTACATAACTAAATAAGCATGTTCTTCGCGAAAAATTGATACTGCCATGTGTAGATAAAACCCTAGCAAAGATGAGCAATGCTAAAATCTTCTCGAAATTGGACGCATCCTCAGGGTTTTGGCAACTGGAACTCACAAAACAATCATCAAAATACACAACCTTCATAACGCCATTCGGCAGGTATGCCTACAATCGCTTACCCTTCGGTATAACATCAGCTTCCGAGGTATATCAAAAAGCCATGAATAACATTATTGGTAGTCAAACGGGAGTATTAGTACATATGGACGATATTATCATATTTGCTGAAAACCGAAAGAAACACGACCAATACCTACATGCAGTACTCAATAAACTACAGAACGCAGGAATCACATTAAACAAAAACAAGTGTGCCTTTGCACTAAATAAAATTAAATTCCTAGGTCATATCGTTAGCGAATTGGGCATTCATCCAGACGAAGAACGTGTTACTGCAATCAAGCAATTTCCTGTACCGCAAAACGTATCCGAAGTACGACAATTTTTAGGCATGGTAAACTACCTTACAAAATTTTTACCAGCCGCAGCAGACAGGACTAAAGAACTACGGGAACTACTTAAAATAAAGAATGCATTCTTGTGGACAGACTCGCACCAAAAATGCTTCGAAAACCTAAAAATAGCAGTCACCCCTGCTCCTGTTCTCGCTATGTACGATACCAATAAGGAAACAAGAATATTAGCAGATGCTTCTTCCTATGGTATTGGAGGGGTGATGGAACAAAAACAAAGCAACAACAGTTGGCATCCAGTAGCATATTGCTCAAAATCTTTAAGTCCTACAGAGCAAAAGTACGCCCAAATCGAAAAAGAAGCTCTCGGAATAGTGTGGACATGCGAAAAAATGGACAAATTCTTGATCGGAAAGCACTTTATAGTCCAAACTGATCATAAACTTCTCTTATCGTTGCTGAAAGAGAAACCCATAAATGAACTAACCATTCGTCTACAAAGATTTCGCATGCGAATGGTAAGATTCGATTTCACCATCCAGCACATCCCTGGAAAGCAGTTTTTTACCCCAGATACCTTGTCTAGATTTCCATTGCAATACGGTAAACATGATAAAGACGTGATTTCAGAAAAGGATTGCGTTAGCCACGTTGACCGCATAACCTCCGATATTTTCCAAATTACCAGCCTAACGAGTGAAGATATCCTGGCTGCTCAAAAAAAGGACGAAGCACGCAAAGCATTGGAACAATATATAATAAAGGGCTGGCCAACGAAGGATAAATGTGATCAACAAGTATTACAATTCTACAAATACAGACAAGACTTGACGCTTCATGGAAAACTTTTATTCTACCAAGATAGAGTAATTGTGCCAACTAATCTACGCAAAGAGATGTTACGACACATCCATGCAGGACACCAAGGCATAAATCGCTGTAGGGCAAGAGCAAAACAAACGGTATGGTGGCCCAACATAGGAAAACAAATAGAAGACTTATTGGAAAACTGCGAGACCTGTTTAAAGAATAAGAAGAACGAAACCGAACCATTGATTACCATCCAAATACTTAAACTACCGTGGATGGAACTAGCAGCCGACTTATTTGTAATAAAGAGCAAGGTATTTCTAGTCATTCAAGACGTTTACAGTAAATACCCAGAGGTATGTTTCCTACAAAAAACTAACAGTAAACACGTGATCCTCAAGATGAAGAGAATATTTGCACGATTTGGAATATCCAGAATTGTACGACAGATAACGGCCCTCAGTTCAACAGCCTGGAGTTTCGAGAGTTTGCCAAAGCATACAACTTTAAACATGTAACTAGCAGTCCAGGTTATCCACAGTCAAATGGTATGGCAGAACGAGCAGTTCAACTGGTGAAAAACATCTTGAAGAAAAGCGAAGACATCTACCTGGGACTCCTAGCATACAGAAATACTACCTTACGAGTGGACCCACACCAGCACAGCTGTTGATGGGCAGATCGCTTAGAGAAATATTACCAACCACGGAGCAGAAGCTAACGCCTAAGCTACCTGATCATGCCTCAGCCCATACGTCTATGTCTGAGCAAAGAAACAAACAAAAACAGTACTACGATAAAAGGCATCGTACCCGAGAACTAGAAACTATTGGGGAAGGACAACAGGTATGGATAAAAGATTTGAGACGAAAGGGGATGGTGTTGACGCAGACAGAAGAACCACGATCCTACACAGTGGAAACGGAGAATGGGGAAGTAAGGAGGAATAGAAGACATATTCAACCATTACCTACTAATACAAACCAGGAACATGTACACACACGATCATTGAAAATGAACAGGGTTACGCAACACATGTTACACATTTGAAACATTTGTGTTTGGAAGGCTACTATAACCGTGTTATCCAAAAAGTACTTCATCTAATGCACACGGTTTCATAAAAGTAGCCCGATATTTCTGTAATTTTGCATGGGGCCATAATATTGGTTGCACAGCTCTGTTCATTTTCAATGATTCTTTGTGTACAACCACCAAAGGAATCACACGTACCCATACAACCAACAAACACACCACCGGAGCTGAAGGTTGCCCAGTTACACAGGACCAACGGTATTTCCAGCTCTTCAAGCAGAAGCGCAACTCAACCGCGTCGGAGTGAAAGAGCTAAACGAAAACCGAAACGTTATTGTGAAGAAGCAGTGAGTGAAAACATGGGCAATTAAAAGTATGTGCAAATTATGTGCTGTGAGAATTGATTATTCAGTTATTATTATAATTTAATTATGTAGGTAATTACTTATTAGCATTTTTTGTCAAACGTTGACTTATTGTTTAATTAACTGATATTCTAATGTAAAGAGAGGGAGATGTAAGATGAACTCACCACTGCGAGAATCGATTATTTCGTTATTAATTTAATTATGTGATTATTTGCATTTTTTCAAACGATGACTTATTGTTTAATTAACTGATACCCTAATGTAAAGAAAGGGAGATGTAAGATGAACTCACCCTTATAATGTCAATGTGAACTTGTTACTATCATGAAATGTGAGCTAACTTCATGTATGAAATCTGACAGAGAATAAAGGAGTTGTCTACCTGCTTTACAAAAGGGATGCTGATCGGTTAATAGTTACAACAGCTCTCAATGCATCAAATAAAAACATAACTAGTCGTAGTATCAGAGAATATAGACGTATTACTTATATTAACAGCTTTAGTTTCATGCTGATAAAGATATATATTTTTTAAAACCTGCCAAAAATAAAGAAAATAAAAAAATATCTTCTTTTAAAAGCCTGCAATTTGCGCATCCCAATAAATTGTAGTGAGCATGTTCTTTTTGTACATGCTTTAACTGATGTAACACTTCAGCATGTTTTAACAGAAGAAAGTATCTTCTTCTCCTTCTTGTTCAGGTGCTTATCTGATTTCGTATGTTTGCGATCAAAACTTTATTGGTTGCGATTCTAGATAACTCATTGGATGATTTCCCATACTACGCCCTTAGGTTTTGCAACAAAGATATTCTTCCGCGTCCTGGTCCACGTTTGCCATATATCTTGCCTTGTATAATAGATTGTAGTAGGGTGTACTTATTCTCATTCCTCATTATATGTCCGAGGTATTGGAGTTTGCGTATCCTGGTGTTGTCCATGATCTCTTTACTTTTTTTTCATTCTCTCCAGAACTTTAATATTTATTACAGGGGCTTTCCATAATATCCGCAATATTCTTTGGTATAACCACATTTCAAAGGCTTCGATTTTTTTTGTGATTGTTTCGTTAAGTGTCCAGAACTCGACCCCATAGAGCAAGATGGGAGAAATGTAGCTTCTTAGCATGCGAGTTTTGGTGTCAAGGTGCAGATCATGGCTTTTGAATATAGTTTAATATATTGAAGAAATATAAGGATGAACAAGACGAATAGGACCGGCACCTTATTAAAGATCCACATGGATAAGTCCTAGTAAATGAAGCAATGGCTATGTTCAGAAAAGAATAAATTTGTCAAAATATTTGAAAATAGCAGTGATTTAGAAGAGACTGCAAAAATTTATGTAAACAAATTTTGGTATAAAATGTATGCTTGCAATGTATAGTGTAAAGAAAGGTAACTGCTTAAACTCTTACAGGAATGTTTAAGTGATTGAAAGTTTTTTATTATTCACATACCGCAAGGTAAATGAGGTTACAGACAATACAATACATATATTTTTTAAATAAAAACATTTTCAATTTTAGGTTTGATTCTTTTATTAAGGCGTCTACTAAAAAAGTAGCGTTAATTTAGCATAATTGTGCCCTACGATGAATCCAGCAGAACAACATTTGAAACGCGTGTATTTGCAAACACAGTTGTGGCTGGGAAACCAAGATATTTCAAGGAAAGTTTGGGGTTGGAAATATGATACAGGAAAGTGTTTTCCAATCCTAATGACACAAGAACCAGATCCACAAAACATCTTCAAAAAAATTTTTTTTGCAACTACAAAACTAGTTGCTGGCCAGCTTGTGGGTATAGGAAAAGTGGCCTTTAGGCTCTGCGGCTTGCGGTGAATGTGGAGGAAATAGTTGCCTTAATTCACGACCGGCAGTGTCAATGGAAAAAGTAGAGGAAGGAGAAACTAAAGCTAAATAATTTTGTTTTTAAATGTATCTTGGGTTAATTTTAATAAATCAATTAAATTATAATATCTTGAATACCCATTTAACTCTTCTATCATTTGTTTCTACCATTTTTCAGACACTGTTTTCCATTTTTGATAAATTTTAATATAAAATTTGGGATGAGCGACCCAAAAAACCTCTAGGTATAGGTATCAGAAATTTAAAAAAAATTATCCCTTTCTGCCATTTTGGATCCGCCATTTTTTATTTTAGTTGAGTTTTAATGTCAAATTCGTAATCAGCGACCCCAAAACCCCCCAGACATCTAATAAAAATTAAAAAACAAAATAAAATAAAAAAATAGATCTTCGACGCCATTTTGTTTTTAGACCTATTTTGAGGCCAGATTCGTAATCTGCGACCCCCAAAACCTTATGTTATCAAATTTCAGGCAATTGTTTAAATAAATCAAATAATCACAAATTTGTTAACCCTAGAACTCATACATCTAAGAAAGTTACATTAACGCATATGTGGTGTCGTATACGACACCACACCTTTTTTGTTTAACGAGGCACTTTAAATTTACTATACGCCTTTTTTAATATGTGGAAGTTTATTCTGACTGCATAAATGCATATTATAGCGCAAAACGGAAGCTAAAATTGTTAAAATATTTATTTATGAGTATGAATAAATTAATTGTTAAATCTAAGGAACTGATCGGGTACTAATATCTACGTTAAACAGTGACAAATAACTACAGTGTGATTTTTTTTAAAACTCAATTGCAGCAAGCCCTGGATAGCCTGAATCAGTTGGCAGTACTGAAGTGTATTGTTGGTGACACTGTCTGTGTCAAAACTGACGCAAAACCTAACCTGCTAACCTCGAATTTGACATAGACTTACAGTGTCACCAAAAATACATTTCAGTATTTTTAACTGATTCAGGGTATCCAGTGCTTGCTGCCATTGAGTTTTTAAAAAATCACTCGGTAGTCTCTGCTGAGCACATAAATTACACTGCAGGTTATCAGGTTAGGTTTTGCGTCAGTTTTATCACAGAGTGACGCAAAATCTAACCTGCTAACCTCGAATTTAACATAGACCTACAGTGCCACCAACATATCATTCATACGTTTGAATTTCCACGGTCCACATAGAATCTTTTTTTATCCCTCGATATTTGCATCATAACCTCAAAAAGTTATTTAATGTCAATTGAAATTAGTTCTAATTATAAGGGTCGCCAACTCTGTTCCTTTTAGTAATTATAGTTAAAATATTATCGAGTGACCTTTGTAATATGTTATTTTGGTTGCCTGGAATAGGCTCGATAAGTGTGTTTACAAGTTCGTGATAAATAATGTTATTTAGGTGTTCATGGCATAAATAGTCCAATCATTAAAAGGAAATAAAACGGATTTGCTTACAAAAGGTCATGAAGTTTTGAAACTTGGCAGGAATGTCGACCCATATGCCCTAACGATGGCTCTTAATTTGCGACCTCGGGAGGTCGCCGCTCGCCATCTTGGAAAAATGGCGCCCAAAAACAGTTTTTGAGGTATAACTCCGTTCCTGTTAATCCTATGCAAAAAAGTTCTAATTATAAATTAAAGAGGATACTATTTTCTACAAAACAACACTAATAACATTTTCTCGTCAGATTGATAGTTTTCGAGTTAGCGGGATGGGAAGTAGAGCGAAAATTTCGAATTCGCGAAAAAACTGCGTTTTCACACGAATTTTTTCACTTTATCTATTTTTACCTAACAAAATTACTAGTATATCCATTACATACAATGACACGTGGGACCCCAACACCATGCACTGTTCCAATGAAAGTCCCCCAATAGGGCGGATCTACTCGACATGGACAATGCGAAAAGTTGGTCATTGGACTTGTGTTAAGGTGGAACAACGTTGTTAAAGTGACAGCATATTACGATATTTGTTATATTATGGTAAATGTCGTCATATGCTGTCATGTTTACAACGTTGGGTTACGTTTACACACATGCACAATGCCAGTTGTTTGTATCCGCCGAAGAATATTAATTTCCACGTTGGAACGCATGTAAACCGCTACCGCATGTACGTTTTCAAATCTGCGCGAGATAAAGAGAGACCATACTGAGTACCAACCAAATCTTCTTTGTTCAAAGCATTCATGCCCATTGATCCACCTGAACAACAGAGCCGAAGCTTTCATTTCTGGATGGTGGATTTTTGTTGCACCGAGTGGTATGGCATCGCAACGATTCGTTCGGAACAATTTGTATACTTTATGTGGAATACGTTAAGCGGCACTAAGGATCAAACGCATGTATAGTTTTTGACGGTTATCCGGATAACTTCGATAGCATGAGCACGAAAAGCGCGGAAAGACATCGATGTTTCAGGTCGCAAACCTGCGCTGATAGCGTTTTCGATGAAGCAATGATTTCCACTGTTTCGCAAGAAAAGTTTCTTCCCACCGATTCGAACAAAAGGCGTTTAATTCCTATGTTAATGAAGAAGTTTGAAGAGCATGGTTAATACAGTAAAGCAATCCGTGGAGGATGCGGATTTGCTCATAGTCCAAACAGCGCTCGATATGTTCTCTTCATATCCGTTTGTTTATGTTGTAGGGGAAGACATAGATCTATTGGTTCCGTTAACCGCAAGGGCACGAGATCATGCCAATGTTTTTTTGCGGAAACCAGCCAGAGAAAAGATTGCGGAACAGATATTTTCTGGGCAAAGCCTCAACTACAAGGATACCGTAGCGAAGAATTTTCAGTTTCTCCATGCATTCAGTGGCTGCGATACCACCTGTGCTCTGTTCAACCAGGGGAAAATCAAATTTTTCAACCTTCTTCAAAAAAAACGACAAGTTGGCTAATACTATTAAAATCTTTCAGCATCCAGAAGCAGACGTTAATGCTCTCGCTACAGCTGCAGTGCATCGCATGAAAACGACTCATTGGATTCCCTCCAATACGAATGTTTTGTGAAGGCTCTTTCCAAAACAAATTTAACCTTACCTCCCTGCCTCCGACAGAAGATTCTGCAAGTCAGCATTGCCTACGGACATATCATCAAGTTCAGATGTGGAATGGCATTACGAAAAACCCGGAGGAATACGGTTGGCAGAAAACAAGAACAGGGCTTAATGTTGTTCGCACAACACAACAGCCAGCCCCCGACATACTTCTCCAGTCAATTTCTTGCAGATGTAAAAAAGGCTGTGGGACGGCATGCGGGTGTCGGAAGATCGGGTTAAAATGTTCGGCACCCTTTTTCTATTGCAATGGTGTAGCTTGTGAAAACATTCCTGACATTGTGGAAGATTCTGATGAAGAGGACGACAATGAGGCTGCAGATATTCTTGACTCCTTACAAATGTACGAGGAGAATGAAAGAGAAGAAGAAGAGGCTGGTGACTCTAAAAAATCATTTGCGCCAAAACTATCGCAACGTGCAAAGCTGCGGAAAAGCAAGTAGGTAATCAATTCGATTGTGGATTAGGCCTACTGGGGAAACCACGTAAAAAAACGCGCCGATGCACTCTATCTGATGGGTGGTGTAGAAACGAGTTGCAATATGTATTGGTTTTAATAATGTTTCTGTACAACAAACTATAGATAAGTTAATTTGTGGTTAATGTAAAAAAACTGTTAAAAATACAAAATTTTTGGGAATTCAAAATGTTCGTTTTAGTTCTGAGCCCTTTAACTCGAAAGCTAACGACCTGACAAACAATATTATTAGTATTGTTTAGCAGCAAATTTTATTCTCTTTAATTTATCATCAGAACTTTTTTGCATAGGATTAACAGGAACGGAGTTAAACGCCAAAAACTGTTTTTGGGCGCCATTTTTCCAAGATGGCGGCGCGAGCGGCGACCTCCCAAGGTCGCAAATTAAGAGCCATAGTTAGGGCATATGGGTCGACATTCCTGCCAAGTTTCAAAACTTCATGACCTTTTGTAACCTAAAATATTATAATGACTGGACTAAAACTGCATACGTCTGCTTTATTTACTTACGGCCGGCCTTATGAAGGTCACTAACCTGACGTTAACTTTAAATCGCTGTTAAAATAAACAAAAGCTCATCAAAACGTTGGCGCTTATGACATATTATTTGTTAGTAAACAAATTTTTATGCGCTTTTGTTTATTTTAACAGCGAATTAACATTAACGTCAGATTGCTGACCTTTATGAGGACGGCCGTTAGTGTGTGAAAGTTGAAACAGTTGGCAATTCCATCCGCGAACGGTAAAGAAAAGGGAGCACAAAGGTGCCCCGCGTAAGATCAAATCAGCGAACCTCAAAGCCGAGAACGGCGAGGTCTGCCTGTACTACTTTTTAATGTCATTTCAAAATCGCAAAAACAGAGAAAACAAAAATGATCAAAATTCTGTATTTTATGTTTATGAACAAACTGTCGGAATTTTTCGAAATTGTTTTCAATCGCGCGAGATTTAGTTTATAAGTTTTGCCACACAATTATTCTCGTATCATTATTACTGCGACGTTACACTGCAAAAAAGTCCGTGTTAATCGAGGTGCACACGAAAATTTGGTGTCAAATTAGACGCTATAATGAGTTTAAATTTACGAAATATTGTAAATACGCAGTTTCCCTGCACGGAGAAAAATTTATGATACAAACTCGTATCGCGTATTATTAAAACAGACTTATTCCCGATTATGTGGCCAGAAGTCATATTTATATTAAATGTATACATTTCTATGTAGTTCGTATTTCCTACGCTTCATCAGTATACGCTATTACGTTGAACAGAAAGTCATGTTTTTTTTGTCGTATATTACGAGTGAATAAGTAGTAAAATGACTACTCCTCGCCCATTTTGCATATTTTGCAAAGTTAAAAAAATACGTGTTGAAGTGAAATTATATACCCATATCACTTTGGAGAAGTGTGAGAAAATATTTAAAATTAGCAAAGCACACAAAATAAAGTTTTGTGATGTCATCCTTCCATCCTTGCCAAATTATGTTCAAGGGTACCATACGGATTGTTATAAAAAATTTACGGCTCTTAATGCATTCTACAAAAAAAATTTTTCCAGTAATGAGTCCCTAGCTCCAGAAAGCCCTGTATTAGCACAATCGAGTGCTTCCGCTGATGTATCCTACGAATCGGAACCTGCACAAGATACGTCATCCGCACCCGCCAGCAAATATTTCAAGATATATATTTAGGTGTTCAATTATTTTTTTTTTAATTTTTAATTGCAGTAACTGTTGAGAATTTCTTTCACCGCATTAAGTTATGTCTTTAACAAAAGACTACATGTCTAATTTGTGTGTGAAAGAACCCTTATGGCATGGAGTGCAACCCTAAAGACATCCAGTTTGCGAGATCCATGAGATTATTATCAATTTTCAAAGATAAATTATTTCAATAGTAGAAAAAGCGTTACGTACGGAGCTAATTTTTGTTTTCTCTGTTTTTACTATTTTGAAATATTGTTAAGAAGTAAATTCTTAAATTCATGTATATTTATTGTGAGAAATTATTATTGTACAAATCGCGTTGATTTGTTGAATATAATAACGTGAAATTGACTCGGCACGAGCATTTGACGGCGCGCGACAAGTTACGTTCGAGGCGCTTGCAGAAGATCATGACCCCGGAGTTTGTTATGCAGAATATCATTTTTGTAATGTTTAATGTTCGCACAAGTGCATGCAAAAAGAATTTTTCATTTATCTTATAAAATTTTTCACAACTGCAACCCTACATATTCACCCTCTCTGCAGAAGCGGTTATCCCCCGATTCCACATTGCAGAAATATATTTTATTGCTTTGTGTTAATTAAACTTTTGATGGCAATTTGTATTTTGCATTTAAAAATGACGTGAAATACTCGTCAATTACGACAACTTTCATAGCGCAACCCTTAATGTTATCCCCGGATTTGATATTGCAGAAATCGGTTTTTGTTTACATCAGCACAAAAACTAATTGATGAAGTTTAATTTAGCCGTGAGCCCAATGACGTAAAAAAAAGGTTCACTGGCTCCCGTACTAATAAGCTTAGTGTTTATCTTTTGAAGTTGACTAATAAGTTGAAATGGGGTAAGTATAAAAGGTGAAAGAATATTCTGTTTAGCAAAGAGAATGCTGTTAATTACAGAATCTAATTGAAGTTCAGCAGTTGCATGTAAAATATCCAGTTCTGAAATAACTTGAATAAATACTTGAAAGAGTTCTAATCTCGCTTCATTTTTTAAAACTTTAGTTGTTAATTGGTTAAGCTTTCGTGCTTGATCGTTTAATTTAGTGGTATAATTTTGGAGTGATACCATTGTAAGGTTGAAATTTGAAATTGTACTAGAAACAATTTGAATTTGTTCCTTTAATAACATTTCGATTCTTTGTTGATCTGCATGAGTTTCTTTAATTGCATTGTCATAGTATTCAGCATCAGAAGCATCAGGGCTTCCTGCTATAAATTTCCAAATAGTGCCTAAAAAATCTAAGGCCCTACGAGTTCGAGTGGAAAATATAGTTGAATGATTAATTAATTCAGAGATTTCGGAAAATTTATGTTGTAAAATAGGCAACTGGTGATTATATGTATTAAGGACATTAGCACATACTTGTTTAAGTATATCCTCGGGATACTGAGGACAAATGGAGTTTAATTTATCCTTTAGTATAGCAAAATTGTGTAGTTCCCTCTCAATAGCACTAATATTGAGATGTGTAATGAGTTTCCAAGTGGAGGTAATAGTTCTTGCCGTGCCTAATTTATAATAATACAACCCAGATCCATCATCGACGAGTTGTAGTTTTTGAGTGTAGGCGAAGCCCACAGTTAACCTGAAAAAGGTTTTAATCTGTTTAAATGTACTGTGACAGATTTTTTTTCTATTCTAATAGTGGCATTGGTTTTAGTAAGGTTTAATAATTGATAAGGACCAATATATATATATAATCCAAGGTTAGTCAATTTCTTGGCGTTTATCGCTCGCTTCGAAAGCAGATGAACAAACCGGCCATCGAAGTTATTTGGTTCGGCTGATTAAATTAGTTCACAATTAATAATAATTAATATTATAAATTTAATTTTCCAAAACTGACCACTGTCAGAATTACAACCATAACTTTAGTCATAACTTAATTACATGTACTTTTGTTGGATATGTATTTGACTTTCACAATATTTAAACTTAATTTATCATCGAACTATAATTTTTCAAGATGGGAGAAAAAACGGAAATGTGATAGAAAAAGTGAGAACGTACGGGTATTTGTACGACACTTCACACCAGTTCTACAAAAATGTGGTGAAAAGGCAGAAACATGAATCGTGATTGCAGAAGAGCTGAACATTACCAGTAAGCTACTAATATGTTTTTATTTCACAATATTATTTCTGGTTTAACGATTTAATTATTTTACAAAATCATTTTATTAAGTAGTTACCTATTATTTATTATTAGCTACCTCAAAAAAGTATTATAAATAATATCTATCTATCTATGCCTACTGGCAAAATAGTCACTTATAATACCATGAGTAGTCAAAGTTATGTCGACTATTTTTGCGGTGGTGTCACGAATGTCCATTGCGCTTTTGTACGATTAGGACGAGTGCGATAGCACGAGTCCTAATCCCAAGCGCAATGGACATGAGTAGTGATATCACCGCAAAAATAATCTACTCAACTTTGACTAAGAATAGTATTCGAGGGACTATTTAATGAACCAAACTACCTTTTCAAATTAATTTTCAGTAAATCTAGCAACAAACTACGCAATTTCTATAGTAACAGAACACTAATATTGACTTTTTCTAATAAAAATCGCATTTGTTAAAAATAGTCACTTGAATACCTTCTAGGAAGATATATCCACTGATATTTTTTTGATTAGTCAAGAAACGTCAGAATTCTGGATTTTCATTGGTCACTTTTTGACAGATGACAGGTGAATTGAATAGTCAGCAAAATACTACTGCAAACGTGCTCTCTTATAAACAAATAGACGTCGGTCTCGAATGTGCCGGCTTTTTAAAAGGCCTAGGTTATGACACCACTATAATGGGGCGATCGATGGTGGGAAGAGAATTCGACCGCCAAATGGGGCAGATCATCTACGAATCCATGCAGGGCAGAGGCGTGAAGTTTCTGCTGAAGTACGTTCATAACAATCACCCTTAAAAGCGCTAACTAAGAGCCTTGCAGGTGCTTCCCACAATCGGTAGAAAAGCTCCGAGGTAACAAACTGCTAGTAAAGTGGAAAAATGACGAGGATGAGGAGTTTCCGGACATATGTCAAAATATAAGTCATTTAATAGTAATGTACGTTATAATACCAGGCTTAACCGATATAAAATAACTCATAAAACGTGCTCTACAGAAGACTATCACAACACTGGATCGCTTACACAGCTACCGCTCCATAGGTGACGTAGCCATATCGCCGACCGCCGAGAAGATCGCGCGATCGCTGCTCGCAGCGAAAGACCGCGTCCTGTGTGCCAAAGCCTTTAGGGTATGTTATTCACATCTAACGACCTTTGAAACCGGTTTCCACGATGGCAAGATGACACTCAAGATAATGAAGATGACACCTTTGCGTCCTCTCTGCCCTCTGGGGTTGATGTGACCTTGAAACTTCCTCCGCTCCTGCATTTTTATGTTATGTAGATAGAGATACCTACAGAAACCTATGTGTTACAGAGAGAAAGATGAATTTTTTGTAGAAACCTATGTGTTAGAGAGAGAAAGATAGATTTTTGGAGTCTGACAGACTCCGATAACCCTTGACATTTGGCCTAGGGTTGATATTGCACATGCGGACCCGGCGGCTGGAGCTCTGCCCCGGTGTCTGACAGATACCGATAAACTTTGATATTTGGCTTTAAAAAATTACCCGAAAATATATACTTGAACATGGGGGTCCGGCGGCTGGGGCTCTGCCCCTCGAGGTTGGTGTTGCGCAATATCCAGAGCATGTTACGCTATATCTTACATTTTTACAATAAAAATTTACCCGAAAATATATACTTGCACAAGGGGACCCGGCTGCTGGGGCTTTGCCCCCGGGCCCGGCGGCTGAGGCTTTCTCCGGCCTCTAACTTGCTCAAGGAAGCCCCACAATATGGCGGCACAGACTCCGATGAACTTTGACATTTGGCATTATGAAGATGACACTCAAGCTAATGAAGATGTCACCTTTCCGGTTCCCACGCTCATCAAAATTTGGCAGTTAACCGCAGCGCTGGGATAAATTAGCCTTAAATATACAAAAAAACCTGATGAAACTTTCTCCGCTCCCGAACTTGCACATGAGGGCCCCACAATATGGCGACTGGGGCTTTGCCCCCCTGGGGTTGATGTTGCGCAATACCCAGAACATGTTACGCAATATCTTACATTTTTAATATAAAAATTTACCCGAAAATATATACTTGAACATGGGGGCCCCGGCGGCTAGGGCTCTGCCCCCTGGAGTTGGTGTTGCGCATGCGGGCCCCACAATATGGCGGCTGGGGCTCTGCCCCCTGGGGTTGATGTTGCGCAATATCCAGAACATTTTGCGCAATATCCAGAAGTGTAAGTCTGTCAGACTCTAATCGGTGACCTTGAAGTGTTCCAGAAGTGAGGTAACCCTACTACTTTAATTGATTAAGCTTTCGTGCTTGATCGTTTAATTTAGTGGTATAATTTTGGAGTGATACCATTGTAAGGTTGAAATTTGAAATTGTACTAGAAACAATTTGATTTGTTCCTTTAATAACATTTCGATTCTTTGTTGATCTGCATGAGTTTCTTTAATTGCATTGTCATAGTATCTAGCATCAGAAGCATCAGGGCTTCCTGCTATAAATTTCCAAATAGTGCCTAAAAAATCTATGGCCCTACGAGTTCGAGTGGAAAATATAGTTGAATGATTAATTAATTCAGAGATTTCGAAAAATTTATGTTGTAAAATAGGCAACTGGTGATTATATGTATTAAGGACATTAGCACATACTTGTTTAAGTGTATCCTCGGGATACTGAGGACAAATGGAGTTTAATTTATCTTTTAGTATAGCAAAATTGTGTAATTCCCTCTCAATAGCACTAATATTGAGATGTGTAATGAGTTTCCAAGTGGAGGTAGTAGTTCTTGCCGTGCCTAATTTATAATAATACAACCCCGATCCATCATCGAGGGGTTGCAGTTTTTGAGTGTAGGCGAAGCCCACAGTTAACCTGAAAAAGGTTTTAATCTGTTTAAATGTACTGTGACAGATTTTTTTCCTATTCTAATAGTGGCATTGGTTTTAGTAAGGTCTAATAATTGATAAGGACCAATATATATAATCCAAGGTTAGTCAATTTCTTGGCGTTTATCGCTCGCTTCGAAAGCAGATAAACAAACCGGCCATCGAAATTATTTGGTTCGGCTGATTAAATTAGTTCACAATTAATAATAATTAATATTATAAATGTAATTTTCCAAAACTGACCACTGTCAGAATTACAACCATAACTTTAATCATAACTTAATTACATGTACTTTTGTTGGATATGTATTTGACTTTCACAATATTTAAACTTAATTTATCATTGAACTATAATTCTGGGTGTTTATTAAGCAACTTGTAAAAGGTGCTCCCACGCCGCTTGCAATCCATAACCGGGTGAACGGTTGAATTATATGAATGTAATAAGCTTATTCCTTGCATGATTAGTGATTTAAACTTAATTGGAGAACCCAAAAAGGGGTTTATTTTTTTCTGTGGTGCGTGCTGCATTCTTCAGCATATTTACAGTACTGTATTGTGACATTCTGATTATATTTAAATCAATTTTAATGTTTATTACTGACTTTACGAAACAACGAATAATTGATTATTAAATAAACTTTAATTGTTTGTTGTTAATTAGTTAATTACTTGAAATCTTGGGATTTCTGCCGCCCTGTGTTTTCTAAAAAAAGAGCTTGCAGAAGTATAGCTAATGCTTAGAACCTACGACCCAAGGCCGCCGAAATTTGAGTTAGCTAGGGCCATCGCGGTAAGTAAAGTTTTCAGAGCTGCCGTGGTGTATAAACGGTAGGGGGGTTGATCTGCGATTTTTACTACCTTTGATTATTATTAGTAATCCATCGCAGGTCGGCTTCTTTATTGTTTCAGAGCACCTAAGAATATAGAAAGCACATCACGCCCTATTAACGGTTTAGAGAACAAGGCAGCTTATTGAAAAACAAATTGTGTTTTCCAAAAAAAGGGAAGTGCCGAGGATAATTCTCCAGCCTTTCTGTTAATGACCTCGCCAGGATAATTCGTAATAGAAGAAAGCTGCTGAATTTGAGCTGCCGTCAGTCTGGGATAGGCCATAGCACCTTCATGGGAATTGCTGTGAAGGCGGAGAAATAACTTAGTCCGAGAAGTCAAATAGGTACCGTAACTAAGATAGATAGCCAGTGTTCAATTAGAAGCAAGCAACTAGATAATAATACTAGCTAGGGGAGAAGGAACATAAGCTGTTTCAACTGGATCCAGAATAACCTAAAGTAAAAAGGAATGAAATTCAGTGAGGTTGGTGCAATAACTATATAATATATGTGAATGATAACGAGGCTTTCCTGTAGAAGGCAAAGTTAAGTATTCACTAGGGTAGATTTGACATAATCAGTGTTCTTAACAGTCACAAAAGAAAGTAATTAGGACAAGAGATTAGAAATTCTAATAAAATTAATGTAGTTTGACATTTGTCAAAATGTAAGTCATTTAATAGTAATGTACAGTCATGTGCAAATAAATCTGGGACAGTGTTTTTTTCACATGCAGATTCAGTTAAGAATTTGAAGAATATTTCCATGGATTTCCTCTTATCAGAGAGAGTTAAGGGTTTCAGTACCTGTTAAAGTTTAATGTAACTCTTTCTGATAGCAGGAAATCCATGGAGATATTCTTCAATTCTTAACTGAATCTGCATGTGAAAAAAACACTGTCCCAGATTTATTTGCACACGACTGTACGTTATAATACCAGGCTTAACCGATATAAAATAACTCATAAAACTAATGTAATGAGAATTGAAAGAAGTTAGAATCAAGTAAATATAACCGTTCACAAAGATAGTCTTAAGGAGGGTTAATATATTGAGCCAGCATACAAGAATAAGCAGATGATTAATTAAACATTATGTTGGACAATATATGTATAATTTATAGAGCTCCAAAATTACAACCAAACGTGAATAAAGCTAAATTCAATTAGGAAAGAGTAAACCTTATAATACTGATTATATACCCTGCATCAAGTAATACTAATAAAGTTATTATTTCAGTTCTCAAGGTAGATAAAATAATTTCCTTTGATAATATACAATTAGAATCAACATTTTTTTTAAAGAACAGATACCATAAACCAGAAAGTTGTAATTAACAATAAATAAACTGTTTGGCGCGAAATTATTGTTTATTTCACTGTAAATATAAGCCTATATGAGAAGTGAAGCTAAAAATAAAATCCCACATTTCTTTTACCCATTTGCAAACAAGTTTCAAGCTGGCCGGAGTAAAGAGAGACATCTAAAGGTAAGTTATCTGGCTGATAATTTATTATTAGGTGGCACAACATTGAGAACACTTCGGCGCCAATTCAAAACAAAAGGCGTGGAATGCTCAGTCAAGGCAGTGTTGCTTCATGACAACGCACGTCCCCATTCTGCTGGTGTCACTCAAAACCTTATTCAAGCATTCGGTTGGGAACAGTTCGATCACCCGCCTTACAGCCCTGATCTCGCAACTTCTGACTACCACTTGTTCTTGAAGTTGAAGCGTGATTTTGGAGGAAGGCGCTTTGACAGCGACGATGACGTACAAAACGGTGTTCAGCAGTCTATAGAAGCATACATCCACCCCATTTAACCTCTTTAAGTGGTGAATTTTGAAAAGCCGAACAAATAGTTTGGCCCGATTTATAAAAGGAACTGATTTGTGGAAATTTAGCTTCCTACTTGGAGTAGTTGTTGCTTAGTCGAGATCTTTAGAAACTCTATTTAACCCTTTTGAGGAAGTGAATACTGAAAAACCCTGAAAACGGTTAAACTCGATTTGTAGAGGAAACTGATTTTCCGAATTTTAACGTACTACCCGCAGTAGTTACCGCGTAAGGGCGATCTTGATAAACACATATCCACCCCATTTAACTCCTTGAACTGATTTGTAAAAAAACTAAATTTCGGCAATTTAGCTTCCTATCAGCAGTAGTTACAACGTAATGGCGATCTTTGAGAGAAAATTCCGAAAAACGTTGGAAACCGTTTGAACTGATAGGTAAAATGAACTAATATGCTGAATTGCAATTTGCTATCTGCAGTAGTTCTCGCTTTGTGGTAATCTTTTCTAACACATCTAGCCTTATTAAATTTTTGGTGAGCTAATTCCAAAAAACCCTGAAAAGAACTTGGAACTTGACCCGATTTAAAAAAAACGAAACACCACCCCACTTAACTCATTTGGCGAATTCTGAAAATCCCGAAAAAGTTTTACCCGATTTTTGAAAGAAACTCATTGATCAAATTTAAACTTTCTATGCGGTCAGTCAGGCGGATAAAACCACAATCAATGAAAAACCAATTTTACCCCTTTTATAACATTCTAACATTTAAGGTTTTTGAGTTCACTTCCCCCCTTTTTAACTTTAACCCATAAAGGGGTGAAATTTAAGAAACCTCTAAAATTTTAAAAAGAGATCTATATGCTAAAAAAGAAAGTTCTAGCTTAACAACCAAAGGAGAGAGAAGGGTTGTACTATAATTCACCCCCGAATCCTGATTCGCACCTTTAAGGGTTGATTAGGGCAAAATCGTGTAAGTACTTATGGATTTGTATGGGCAACGTCTATAAGCAAAAAACAAATCGATATTTGATCAGGTTTAAAAGATATTTAGGAATTCGTGTAATAGTTAGGGGGTCGAATTTCAAAAAATTCCTTCTTAGTGGGTGCTTACGTCATTGAATTTCATGTTTCAGAATCCAGGGGTTTAGGCTGGGCGGTGATGAGTCAGACAAGAGAAGCTCCTTTATATACAGAGTGTGCCAGAAATAAGCGTTAAAAAAAAACTCATAAAAGAAAACAATGAGTGCCGTCAAAACAGGGTGAAACCGATCAGCAGGGATGAAACCACAGTATACACAGCAATTGCTGTTTATACTGTGGTGAAACCAAACATCATGTATATTTTGGCTAATGTTTTTAGTACTGCTAGTATACACCAGTCAGCGCGCGGAGAAAGCCGACAAATTACTGCAGGAAATATCAGTCTACGAGAGCAGGCAAGAAGGTTTATTTTGTCGGTCCATCGAGGTCAGTTATTTTAGAGGTGTAAAAAAGTAGTTTTGGGAAACTTGTGGAAACGTTTGATTGTGCAGGGTCACAGAAAAGAGAGCTGAGAGAACGTGATAAGTAAATTTGAGTTTAACTATTATCTAGCCCTAGTAGTAAAAAGTTTTTGGTTTTTTATCAACATTGTGTAATTTTTTATTTACATTTTTATAAAAAGTGGGGAAATGGTGGGTTAAATCAATCACTAACTAATTGGTGTAAATAAAACTCTCTTTGTCATTAAAGTTTTTTTGTGAGTTTATTTTGTAGGAAATCCAAGTACTTTTAGTAAGTCCTTTACTTACCCCTCGCCCCCTCCCAGTCTCACCCTTTGTGGCATAACCGAGAGTATAACTAATATATATTTGAAATTTTTTTTAGATTAAAGATGCCCCGAAAGTAAAACTATAAGAAAACAAGTATATAACCCAGTCTACTTAAAAAGGGCGGTTGAGGCGGTCAAACGAGGGATGCCTAGGGTGACGGAAAACTTTGGAGTAACATACAGCAAGGTGTACGATAATGTCCGTGCGCCTGCAGAACGAAAAATTGGAGGCCAACCGGCTCTATCTGCAGTTGAAGAACGCAAGCTAGGAGACGCTCTTCTTCTGTGTGCCGACTGGGAGTTTCCCTTCAAAAGCTACGATGTGAGGTACATGGTACAACAATACTTAACAAAGACTGAAAGAACCGAGAAACGCTTTGAGAACAATTCTCCAGGAGTCGACTGGTTCACATCATTTATGGGCAGACACGAGGATTTGACCATAAAGTTAGCTGAAAACACAAAGAGGGTCAGAGCAGCTGTAACATATGAGGTAGTTCAAAAGTATTTTACCGAATTGGCACTACCATCGATGGCGTTCCTCCCGCTAATATTATAAACTACGACGAGACAAACTTTTGTGATGACCAGGGCCAAATTTTGGTGGTTGTCAGAAAAGGCAAAAAACATACCCATATAGTGATTGATACCTCTAAATCAAGCACGAGCGTAATGTTTGCGGTGTCAAGAGATACAAAATTATTACCGCCCTATATTGTATACAAAGCCAAACACATGTATGAAGGCTGGACAGAGGGCGGCTTCCCAAATGCCCGGTATAACAGAACCCTAAGCGGATGATTTGATGCCGAGACATTTGAGGACTGGTTCATGTCCATTGCGCTGCCATATTTTAACTCACTGGAAAGAAGCAAAGTTATGTTAGGTGATAATCTCTGCAGCCATTTAACAGTCAGCCTTGTAGAGGCCTGCGAAAATAACAACATTAAATTTGTTCTGTTTCCTCCCAATTCAACCGACTTACTGCAGCTTCTAGATGTTGCCTACTTCCGCCCCCTTAAACATGCATGGAAAAAGACCTTAGAAGATTGGAAACTTAAAAATAGGGGAGTCCTGCCAAAAACCGTTTTTCCGAGACTTTTAAACGCAACTATTGATAACGTCGGTTTAAGAAGTGAAGAAAACACAAAAGCAGGCTTTAAGGCATGTGGGATAGTCCCCTTTAAACCAGACCAAACGCTAAAAAATAAGTCATTTAAAAAAAGACAGAAAATGCTGAAAATGAAAATGAGGTAGGTAGAGCAAACACGGAGTGACACAACTGTTTCCCGTTTAAACAATTAAGAACAGGAGGGGAAAGCGCTCCGAAATGAGGCAGAAGAGTAAGCGTGGAAGCTGGCAAGAGTGTTTCTGTTGGAGATTGAATTAATACTCTTGTGGAGAAAGAACCTCTAGAGCAGGACGAAGAAATGGTTTAGGACCGATCCCCTGGAATGTCCCAAGATTTGTCAGATCTTTCTGATGTAGAGGAGGTTCAGAATACTTTCGATTTAAGCAGTGAGGAAAACAATGAAAGCCAAATTTCAGCATTGGAGACTTTGTGATAGTAAAGTTTTCCACCAATAAGCGAGACAGATTTTTTTGCTAAAATTGAGCAAATTAATGAGACGGACAATAACTTTACTGTCAACTGCTTACGAAAAAAAAAATACAAAAAAAGAAACATTTTTCGTATATCCCAATGTGCAAGACATATCCGAAGTTAAAGAGGACCAAATAATGAGAAAAATTTTTGGAAAGTCCTCAAGAGGGCAATATATTTTTAAAAATATTTTTGACTATTCAATTCACCTGTCACCTGTCAAAAAGTGACCAATGAAAGTTCCAGAATTTGACGTTTCTTGACCAATCAAAAAAATATCAGCGGATATATCTTCCTAAAAGGTATTCAAGTGACTATTCAACACTATAACATATAAGCCAATCATATTACAGACATTTGCTTTTTTCGACCAATAACAACAGTATATCACTGAATATTGGGCACCATGCAAAATATTCACAAAACAAGGTACCTACTCAAAAACTAAGTGGCCTTGTTGCAAAATATCGCTTACCAACGATGTTTTGTCCTTAGTTCTATTGCTAGGTTACGTAAAACTAAACACCAACAAACTGTGTAAACAAAGTTTGGCTTGGATTCATGTTTCAGCTTTCTTACGAGAAGGTTGAATCCGAAAGTGCTTTGTGAATTGCGATTATTTTGTGCGTGTGTGATAAGGGGGACACATGTCTTACCTGACCCCGTCCCTGTTTATCTTTGATCCCTTTCAAAATGGCAAATTCTAATAATATTCCCCAAACTTTAGTCCTTGACCTCATTTAAAACTACCAGTGGCAATGTTAATAATCAATGCAGTTTTTCTGCTGTTGCCAGTACCCAACGCACCATATATCACAAAAAAGTGCAGGGCACAGTTATTGATACTGTAGATGGTTTAGCAAAACTTGATTATACTAAGTCTGATACTGTAGATGGTTTAGCGCAACTTGATTATATTAAGTCCATATCTAACATGATTAATCCCAGTTACATCCGTTTCGCCTCCAAAATTTCTAACAACAGATTTTGCATTTACTTTGCAAGCATAATTACAGTAACATGCAACGAAATTGAAGTGGGACCGCACAGACTGAAGTTGCGACGTTTGATAACGCCAGCAAAAAGGATTGTCCTATAAAACGTATCTCCAATTATACCACACGAGGTAATTGAAAACGCTCTTAAAGCAAAACATTTAAAATTAGTCTCACCAATGTCATTTCTTTGTGCTGGTCTCGGCGACGAGGGATTCTCGCATATTTTAAGTTTTTGTCGCCAGATTTACGTCTCCGAAGATTGCCCCGAAGTGCCAGATTCCATTCTCATACAACGAAGATTCTTCATACAGATTTTTTTTATCAGCTGACGGTATTTCATGCTATCTATGTAAACAACCTGGACACCTAGCAGCGCAATGCAGCAGTGGCACCATTAACACGGAAGATCAGAATAGCGTCATTCACACACAAGATCTGAATAATGTCGCGCACATAGATCAGAGTAACGTCCTTGCAACAGTTGGACAAAGTAACAACGCCATCACAAACACCGAATGTTCGCAAACCAATGCAGCACTTCACTTGAAGCACCACCCAACAAAAGTTTAAAAAGACAGATATCAAGTACTACGTCCAGCGACACACCGAAAGAAGACGGGACTACAGTTTTGGCGGATAACTCCAATACCACACAGAATGTGCCTGAAAACTCTGAACGATTTAAAAAACCCCATCAGTCGACTAAAAAATATAAGTTATCCCAATGTGACCGCAGTATATATCAAACTCTTGAAGAACATCTGAAACATGTAGAATGTCTAATCAAAAACGAAAACAAAAATTATCCACTAAGTTACGATCTTTTGAAGGACTTTCTGGAGAACGCATACAGCTCATCAGACCCCTTAAGTGTAGCCCTTGGACACAGACATTGAAGGGTTAATTAACATGATGAACGACCTTTACCCAAATCTAAAAAACAAAGGTATAAAAAATCGCTTTACCCGAATAAGAAATAAACTTTCTCAAGTACATAGCTCTGCTGCTGACTCCGACGCAAGCTCCACTCACTCAACGCATTCTACTTACTAAATTCAGTATTGCTCAATGGAACGTAAACGGGTTCTGTGCCCGTTTGGAAAACATCAAGCTGTTATTGTCAGAACATAAACCCGATTTGTTTTGTATCCAAGAGACACATTTTAAATACAATCATGCTGGAACTCTTCAAGGATTCTCTTCTTACTTCAAAAATCGCTGTACTACTAATATTGCCAGCGGCGGTGTTGCCATATATTAAAAAAAACTCGCTTTCAAGTAATCCCATTGCTCTTAATACCAACATTGAAGCTATCGCTATATCTGTGAGTCATCCTAAACAATTAACCATATGTTGCATTTATCTACCAAATAGCCAAAAAATTGAATACAGTGAACTGTTAAACCTCATCCAACAACTGCCATCACCTTACATCATTTTAGGAGATTTTAATAGCTACAATACTCGCTGGGGCTCCACAACTGCAAACGCCAAAGGAAAAGTAGTTGAAAAAGTACTTGATGACTTAAACATATTGCTATTGAATGACGGATCACAAACTCACATGTCACTTTCGTTTGGATCGTTATCTGCCATCGATCTTTCCATATGCTCCAGCCAACTAGCACCATAATTAAAGTGGAACGTACTTCCAGATCTTTACGATAGTGACCACTTTCCCATCATAATCAAGTTTGAAAACGTTTCTCGCCAAAATACTAATTTTATACCTAAGTGGAAATTTTCCAAAGCTAACTGGGAACAATATTCTTACTTAATTGACTCTAAAATTGACAACCTAAATTTGACAGACAATATAGACGATAGAATTGCTGAATTCTCCCAAATTATAACTGAAGCAGCTGAAGAGACTATTAGTAGAACATCAGCTAATCACCAACATACTCCTGTACCTTGGTGGAATGAACAGTGCGCAAAAGCTACCAAAGAATGTAAAAGAGCCTTCCGTAGATACAAAAAGTATCCTACGTTAGAACACTTAATATATTTTAAGAAGCTAAGAGCGAAAGCTAGACTTGTTCTTAAGACAAGTAAAAAAGAATCGTGGAAAGCATAAGTTACGTCATTAAACAAGAACACAATAATATATCTGAAGTTTGGAGAAAGATTCGTAGTATTAAAGGAATTCCTTCCCCGCATACAATAAATGCACTTACATGTAATAATATTACAGTAACTTCTGTAAGTGAAGTTGTTGAAACTCTGGCTACAACATTTTCAAGCACATTCAGCAGCGAAAATTACGACCCAGAATTCATGGAATATAAGAAAGTCGCAGAGTCATCTAACATTTGTATTAATAACGACACAAATAATCCAATTAACGCACAGCTAAGCATGTGGGAACTAAAATTTTCTTTGCAGAGGTGTCGTAATTCAGCACCGGGCCCTGATAACATTCCATTTATATTCCTTCAAAAATTATCAGATAAAGCAAACGCCAAATTACTTCAGCTATACAATTTAATGTGGAACAATTACAGTTTTCCTCGTAACTGGCAAGAAGCTATAGTGATAGGTACCAGTTTATAAACCGGGCAATGAAAAATCAAACCCATTGAGTTATCGACCAATATCTCTCACTTCTTCACTATGTAAACTGATGGAAAGGATAGTAAATTATAGACTGTGCAGGTTTTTAGAACACAATAACCTCTCAAAATATCAAAGTGGTTTCAGGCAAAATCATTCCACGTATGATCAGTTAATACGTCTAGAAGGCGATATATGTGATTCATTTGCCAACAAATCTAATCTGATTGCAGTATGTTTTGACCTTGAGAAGGCATTTGACATGACTTGGAGACATCAAGTAATACAAATGTTAAGGATTTCGGACTAGACGGCAATATTCTTAACTACATCCATAACTTTGTCAAAGTAAGATGCTTTAAAGTAAGATATAACGGGCATTACTCTACCACCATGATCCAGGAAAATGGAGTACCACAAGGTTCCGTTCTTAGTGTAACACTGTTTCTTGTAGCGATAAACGATATTGCAAACAACATTTGCCCACCAATAGCCATCGGTATATTTGCAGATGATCTTATGATATACTGCCATGGGAAAGTTTTGACGTCGGTCCAACAACATCTCCAACATACAATCAACAACTTAGCAAACTGCTCGAAACACACAGGTTATAAATTCTCCGCCTCAAAAACGAAAGCCATACATTTTAGAAAAAGGGCCATAACAATCGGGAACCCGGACCTGGTATTAAATAATCAAAAGATCAAGTACCATGATAATATCAAACTTCTGGGCCTATCCTTCGATAAAACACTATCCTGGTCTACACACTTGGAAGAACTAAAAACCAAATGTAAAACTAAACTTGGAATACTTGCAGATACGCAAACATTTCTTATGATTTATAGAACATTAATCCGTTCACAGCTTGATTATGGATCAATAATATATTCCTCAGCAAAATCGCATCGACTAAAATCGCTCGAAATAATTCATAATACTGCTATAAGAATAGCTACAGGTGCTTTCGTAACTAGTCCTATAACAAAAGTCCTTTAGAACGCTAATGAACCTACCTTAAGACAACGAAGAAAAATACTGTCAATAAATTTCACTGCTTCAATATCATCTTGCCCTCAAAATCCTGCGTATCACGCAATTTTCAAAAATTACTTTTATTCAGCATACGACCAGAAACCTAAATTATCAAAACCATTCCACTACAGGCTCCAACAAATACTATTGAAACTTAATCTACAATTCCCTACAACAATCGCAAAGTTCTCTCAAATATACCTCCTTGGACACACTCCATTCCTCACGTCATATTTGATCTCTTTTAATCCTCCTCTACAAACAAAACCTGCCATAAAATCATGCGTAATAATTTTAAAGGGCTTTGCCAAAAATTCCCAATCCCCCACTATACCTATATATACACCGACACATCAAAAAGTGACAAAGGGGTAGGAGCAGCTTTTGTAACTGGCCACACAAATGTTCAAGTTCGTATGTGCAAGTACAACAGTATCTTTACAGCTGAAACGCTGGCTATTTTGAAAGCACTAGAATGGATTCAAGGACAACCAGACGGTAAATACGTTTTATGTTCCGATTAGAAAAGTGCCTTAGAAGCTATCCAAAATGTATATTCAAAAGAACCATTAGTGCAGCAAATACAGAAGTTGGTTACTACCAACATTGTCCAATCAAGGAAAATTGTGAAATTCTTATGGGTTCCATCACATACCGGAACTGTCAGTAACGAACAAGCAGATAAGTACGCAAAGGAAGCTATATTATCCGAGGATGTTATGTACTTCAACCAAAAGCCACTGATTACGACGTAAATAAATACCTCAAAAGATGTATGACTGACAACATTCGAAATCAGTGAACATCTGTTAATGGAATCAGTATACTCAACATCTACAACGTAATATGTCAAGCCAGCTGCAGACGTCATCAAGTAAAACTAGCGAGACTTATAACTGGACACACTAGGCTTACTCATTCATACCTCCTGGAAAAAACCGAACGCTCTCACTGTGTTTCTTGTGATATTCCGTTAACCGTTGACCATATTCTTCTCCAATGTAAAGAATTTGAAGACATTAGAAGACAGTGTCAAATCCCGGCATCTACCGAGGAAGCACTTAGAAATCTGGCATCCATCATACAGTATTTCGAAAGAACAAAGAAGATTGGTCTGTTATAATTTACTCTTAATATAGTATCTACTTTTAATGTAATCAAATTGTAAATTAGTGCTAATGACCACATGCAGTCGAAGCACTTTAATTAAATTAAAAAAAGTTTGGCTTGCGTTAAAAAAATAAAATATTGGTATTTCACTGAATTTAATTGAGAATGAATAATTGTATTATAGTCCATTTACTAAAGGAAAAAAGTTCTAACTTCGTTGACTCAAAACCGATTTTGAACATTTTTTTTTATTATTTCGGAAAAAGTCTATAGAAAAGTTCCCCATAGGTGAGAAGGTGTGCTTTTTATTTTTTCAATTGTTATTAACAAATAAGTGTTTTCTAATATATTCTTAATTAAAAAAAATTATAACTTCTTTATTTATCTAAACCATAGCCTGACATTTAATAACATAAGGTTTTTGGGTTCACAGATTACGAATTTGGCCTCAAAATTGGTCTAAAAACAAAAATGGCGTCTACAAAATGGCGTCAACGGTCTAATTTTTTCTTTTCTTTTTTAATTTTTATTAGATGTCTAGGGCTTTTTGGGGTCGCTGATTACGAATTTAACATTAAAACTCAACTAAAATAAAAAATGGCGGATCCAAGATGGCGAAAAAGCGTAATTTTTTTATTCGGCCTTTAGTTCTTAGCTATATTATAGGGTTTTGTGGGTCGCTGATTTCAAATTTTATGTTAAAATTTATCAAAAATGAAAAATAACTTCTTTAAAGCGGCAAAATAGCTTCATTTCTGAATTCCGCACGTTGCCTCATATCTAGGGATTTTGGACACAATAATTATAAATATAGCATTAAAAGGTTAATTTTTATTGTGTACGATTATTATTATTATTACTTAATAAACAATATCTTTATATATATAATTCTTCTGTACGTGTGTATGTGACTGAACTCCTCCTAAACGGCTTGACCGATTTTGATGAAATTTTGTGTGTGTATTTCAGTGGGTCCCTGGATGATTTAGATTCACAATTGGACCCGGTAGGTGGCGCTGCAATCGGGTTCTAGGATTTTTTTTTTAAATTTTAGATTTTTAGATTTCTCACATATCAGAACATATAACCCCAAAATGTCACCCCTTACCACCCCCAACATTTTTCAACGTCTGTCGGGTCCGCTACCCCTTAGGGAGTGAAATGGGGTAAATAAGCCTAAAAATCAATATGTGTGTCGTTATTGAGGTTTTTTGGGAAGTTGATTGCGAAAATGGCATTTATTTTTAAGTCCAAGACGATGGACATGACGTAAAATTAAAACTCTATAGTGGTGATACGAGGTTTCAGAGACAAATTATTTTCGGGAAAAACAACGTTTGCCGGGCCAGCTAGTATACAAATAAAATTCTAAATTGTTAAATTAACTCAAATTTAAATAGATTAAATACATTTAAATATAACATACGAATACATATAAATTCCAACGTCTAAAAATGTGATTTCTACGACCTCTTTGTACAATTTCCAAAAGATATTTCTGAATTAAAAGATTTTTCTGTTTGTGACCGACGGAGGAATGTTATTAGTTATTACATAAAAACAAATGGCAACTTGTTCAACAGTATGGTGCGATTTTAGATATATTAATTTTATTGTACGTAATTATGGAAAAAAGCAAGTTTTCTTGTCGATTATCAGAAACAGAATAAAATCTGCTGAAAGAGACCGACGTCTAAAAACGAAAACTGCACCAGATATTCGATTTGAAAGAGACAAGTTTTTAAAGTTGTATCAAGAAAAAATTCTGGCAAATGTCTTTCATGTCGTTTTATTGATTTTTTAAAAGAAACTTTAGCTGCAAATAATATCCCTGCTCTCAAGCTGAAAGTTGTAAGATGAACTCACCCTTATAATGTGAATGTGAACTTGTTACTATCATGAAATGTGAGCTAACTTCATGTATGAAATCTAACAGAGAATAAAGGAGTTGTCTACCTGCTTTACATGGTGTCAGATGTGCGCGAAAAAGTGAACCTAACCTGACAAAGCACATTGTTGAAAATCGAATCAAAGCATAAGATGGACGAATTAAAACGGCAAAACGACGATCTCAAGAAGAAAGTCGACGAAATGGAACGGTGATTTACCCAAATGCAAGCGACAGCGCCCACGACATTTAACACAATACCAGCTCCGGAACGCTTCACATTTGAAGCTAGTGACTGGACCAGTTGGATTACAACGTACGAACGCTACAGAATGTTGACAGGGTTAAACAATCAGACCGAAACAATACAAGTCAATAGCCTCCTCATACATATGGGAAGTGAAGTAGACAAACTCCTGGATACATTGAATCCAACAGCTGACGATCGGGGAAGCTACTCTAAAATCAAGGACTTACTGGATACTCCTTACGTTAAGAAGACGAACGTAATGTATGAAAGAGCAAAATTCAATCTTCGCACACAAAAAGAAGGTGAGTCTGCACAAGAATTTATTTCAGCCGTCGTACAGCTAGCAAAAACATGCAACTACGAAGCAATGACAGACGAGCTGATTCGAGATAGGCTGGTAGTCGGTATCCAAGACAAAAAGCTCTCAGAGTCGCTACAAATGACCAGCGATTTGACATTGCCTGACGCTAGGAATAAAATATTACAGCAAGAAAGAGTTAAACTCGAAAACAAACACCTTCGGGAAACCTCCAGCACGTCAGGTGAGATAAATAGAGTTAAGAGAAATAAAAAATACGATAGAATTAATAACGATTATTATAAAAGTAAAATAAAAGGGCAATGCGATAAATTTAAAAGGAATGCCTCCGATTATCTACAATGTAATCGCTGTGGTGCCAAACCTAGTCACAAATTATCAGATTGCCCTGCATTAAAGTTAAAATGTAAAAAATATTCGCTGAAAGGCCATTTTGCTAACAGATGCAAGACTAAACTAATGGTTAGAAAGATAGATAACATTTCAGGAACTGACACAGAAAACGACTCCAAAACCAGCGACTCCTCATCAGATTATGACGACATGTATGGTATAGCAGAAATAGTGAAAGTGGACGACGTCACCGGTGGAGAAAATACTCCATGGCACATAGAAGTTGAAATAAATGGACAAAGTGTATCGTTCAAGATCGACACAGGCGCAGATGAGACCATTATAACCTACAGACAGTACAAGGCCATGGAAAATAAACCGAAGCTAATGAAACCACCAAGCAGATTATATGGACCAGGCAACCAACCTCTTGATGTCCTGTGAATTATTAACGTGCCGGTAAACTGGAAAGGTAAGGATCACTTAATTACCATGTATGTCATGAAGAACAAAGAAAATTTATTGGGTCGGCTTGCTATAAATAGGTTTGGCTTAATCCAGTGGGTGGATGATGTCACCAATAACAATGAAATACAAAGTACAGTTAACATTATCGATAAATATGTAGACTTATTTACCGGTATAGGTAAATTTAAAAACATACAGTATAACATCCAATTAATAGAAGGTGCTGAACCATTTTCCATTTCCACCCCAAGAAGAATACCATTGCCTTTAATGGATAAGGTCAAAACCGAATTAAACCGAATGACGGAGGAAGGCGTAATCACAGAAATAAGTGAACCAACTGCATGGTGTGCACCAATGGTAGTCGTCTCAAAGAAAAACGGGACCATACGTATATACACTGACTTTACATAACTAAATAAGCATGTTCTTCGCGAAAAATTGATACTGCCATGTGTAGATAAAACCCTAGCAAAGATGAGCAATGCTAAAATCTTCTCGAAATTGGACGCATCCTCAGGGTTTTGGCAACTGGAACTCACAAAACAATCATCAAAATACACAACCTTCATAACGCCATTCGGCAGGTATGCCTACAATCGCTTACCCTTCGGTATAACATCAGCTTCCGAGGTATATCAAAAAGCCATGAATAACATTATTGGTAGTCAAACGGGAGTATTAGTACATATGGACGATATTATCATATTTGCTGAAAACCGAAAGAAACACGACCAATACCTACATGCAGTACTCAATAAACTACAGAACGCAGGAATCACATTAAACAAAAACAAGTGTGCCTTTGCACTAAATAAAATTAAATTCCTAGGTCATATCGTTAGCGAATTGGGCATTCATCCAGACGAAGAACGTGTTACTGCAATCAAGCAATTTCCTGTACCGCAAAACGTATCCGAAGTACGACAATTTTTAGGCATGGTAAACTACCTTACAAAATTTTTACCAGCCGCAGCAGACAGGACTAAAGAACTACGGGAACTACTTAAAATAAAGAATGCATTCTTGTGGACAGACTCGCACCAAAAATGCTTCGAAAACCTAAAAATAGCAGTCACCCCTGCTCCTGTTCTCGCTATGTACGATACCAATAAGGAAACAAGAATATTAGCAGATGCTTCTTCCTATGGTATTGGAGGGGTGATGGAACAAAAACAAAGCAGCAACAGTTGGCATCCAGTAGCATATTGCTCAAAATCTTTAAGTCCTACAGAGCAAAAGTACGCCCAAATCGAAAAAGAAGCTCTCGGAATAGTGTGGACATGCGAAAAAATGGACAAATTCTTGATCGGAAAGCACTTTATAGTCCAAACTGATCATAAACTTCTCTTATCGTTGCTGAAAGAGAAACCCATGAATGAACTAACCATTCGTCTACAAAGATTTCGCATGCGAATGGTAAGATTCGATTTCACCATCAAGCACATCCCTGGAAAGCAGTTTTTTACCCCAGATACCTTGTCTAGATTTCCATTGCAATACGGTAAACATGATAAAGACGTGATTTCAGAAAAGGATTGCGTTAGCCACGTTGACCGCATAACCTCCGATATTTTCCAAATTACCAGCCTAACGAGTGAAGATATCCTGGCTGCTCAAAAAAAGGACGAAGCACGCAAAGCATTGGAACAATATATAATAAAGGGCTGGCCAACGAAGGATAAATGTGATCAACAAGTATTACAATTCTACAAATACAGACAAGACTTGACGCTTCATGGAAAACTTTTATTCTACCAAGATAGAGTAATTGTGCCAACTAATCTACGCAAAGAGATGTTACGACACATCCATGCAGGACACCAAGGCATAAATCGCTGTAGGGCAAGAGCAAAACAAACGGTATGGTGGCCCAACATAGGAAAACAAATAGAAGACTTATTGGAAAACTGCGAGACCTGTTTAAAGAATAAGAAGAACGAAACCGAACCATTGATTACCATCCAAATACTTAAACTACCGTGGATGGAACTAGCAGCCGACTTATTTGTAATAAAGAGCAAGGTATTTCTAGTCATTCAAGACGTTTACAGTAAATACCCAGAGGTATGTTTCCTACAAAAAACTAACAGTAAACACGTGATCCTCAAGATGAAGAGAATATTTGCACGATTTGGAATATCCAGAATTGTACGACAGATAACGGCCCTCAGTTCAACAGCCTGGAGTTTCGAGAGTTTGCCAAAGCATACAACTTTAAACATGTAACTAGCAGTCCAGGTTATCCACAGTCAAATGGTATGGCAGAACGAGCAGTTCAACTGGTGAAAAACATCTTGAAGAAAAGCGAAGACATCTACCTGGGACTCCTAGCATACAGAAATACTACCTTACGAGTGGACCCACACCAGCACAGCTGTTGATGGGCAGATCGCTTAGAGAAATATTACCAACCACGGAGCAGAAGCTAACGCCTAAGCTACCTGATCATGCCTCAGCCCATACGTCTATGTCTGAGCAAAGAAACAAACAAAAACAGTACTACGATAAAAGGCATCGTACCCGAGAACTAGAAACTATTGGGGAAGGACAACAGGTATGGATAAAAGATTTGAGACGAAAGGGGATGGTGTTGACGCAGACAGAAGAACCACGATCCTACACAGTGGAAACGGAGAATGGGGAAGTAAGGAGGAATAGAAGACATATTCAACCATTACCTACTAATACAAACCAGGAACATGTACACACACGATCATTGAAAATGAACAGGGTTACGCAACACATGTTACACATTTGAAACATTTGTGTTTGGAAGGCTACTATAACCGTGTTATCCAAAAAGTACTTCATCTAATGCACACGGTTTCATAAAAGTAGCCCGATATTTCTGTAATTTTGCATGGGGCCATAATATTGGTTGCACAGCTCTGTTCATTTTCAATGATTCTTTGTGTACAACCACCAAAGGAATCACACGTACCCATACAACCAACAAACACACCACCGGAGCTGAAGGTTGCCCAGTTACACAGGACCAACGGTATTTCCAGCTCTTCAAGCAGAAGCGCAACTCAACCGCGTCGGAGTGAAAGAGCTAAACGAAAACCGAAACGTTATTGTGAAGAAGCAGTGAGTGAAAACATGGGCAATTAAAAGTATGTGCAAATTATGTGCTGTGAGAATTGATTATTCAGTTATTATTATAATTTAATTATGTAGGTAATTACTTATTAGCATTTTTTGTCAAACGTTGACTTATTGTTTAATTAACTGATATTCTAATGTAAAGAGAGGGAGATGTAAGATGAACTCACCACTGCGAGAATCGATTATTTCGTTATTAATTTAATTATGTGATTATTTGCATTTTTTCAAACGATGACTTATTGTTTAATTAACTGATACCCTAATGTAAAGAAAGGGAGATGTAAGATGAACTCACCCTTATAATGTCAATGTGAACTTGTTACTATCATGAAATGTGAGCTAACTTCATGTATGAAATCTGACAGAGAATAAAGGAGTTGTCTACCTGCTTTACAAAAGGGATGCTGATCGGTTAATAGTTACAACAGCTCTCAATGCATCAAATAAAAACATAACTAGTCGTAGTATCAGAGAATATAGACGTATTACTTATATTAACAGCTTTAGTTTCATGCTGATAAAGATATATATTTTTTAAAACCTGCCAAAAATAAAGAAAATAAAAAAATATCTTCTTTTAAAAGCCTGCAATTTGCGCATCCCAATAAATTGTAGTGAGCATGTTCTTTTTGTACATGCTTTAACTGATGTAACACTTCAGCATGTTTTAACAGAAGAAAGTATCTTCTTCTCCTTCTTGTTCAGGTGCTTATCTGATTTCGTATGTTTGCGATCAAAACTTTATTGGTTGCGATTCTAGATAACTCATTGGATGATTTCCCATACTACGCCCTTAGGTTTTGCAACAAAGATATTCTTCCGCGTCCTGGTCCACGTTTGCCATATATCTTGCCTTGTATAATAGATTGTAGTAGGGTGTACTTATTCTCATTCCTCATTATATGTCCGAGGTATTGGAGTTTGCGTATCCTGGTGTTGTCCATGATCTCTTTACTTTTTTTTCATTCTCTCCAGAACTTTAATATTTATTACAGGGGCTTTCCATAATATCCGCAATATTCTTTGGTATAACCACATTTCAAAGGCTTCGATTTTTTTTGTGATTGTTTCGTTAAGTGTCCAGAACTCGACCCCATAGAGCAAGATGGGAGAAATGTAGCTTCTTAGCATGCGAGTTTTGGTGTCAAGGTGCAGATCATGGCTTTTGAATATAGTTTAATATATTGAAGAAATATAAGGATGAACAAGACGAATAGGACCGGCACCTTATTAAAGATCCACATGGATAAGTCCTAGTAAATGAAGCAATGGCTATGTTCAGAAAAGAATAAATTTGTCAAAATATTTGAAAATAGCAGTGATTTAGAAGAGACTGCAAAAATTTATGTAAACAAATTTTGGTATAAAATGTATGCTTGCAATGTATAGTGTAAAGAAAGGTAACTGCTTAAACTCTTACAGGAATGTTTAAGTGATTGAAAGTTTTTTATTATTCACATACCGCAAGGTAAATGAGGTTACAGACAATACAATACATATATTTTTTAAATAAAAACATTTTCAATTTTAGGTTTGATTCTTTTATTAAGGCGTCTACTAAAAAAGTAGCGTTAATTTAGCATAATTGTGCCCTACGATGAATCCAGCAGAACAACATTTGAAACGCGTGTATTTGCAAACACAGTTGTGGCTGGGAAACCAAGATATTTCAAGGAAAGTTTGGGGTTGGAAATATGATACAGGAAAGTGTTTTCCAATCCTAATGACACAAGAACCAGATCCACAAAACATCTTCAAAAAAATTTTTTTTGCAACTACAAAACTAGTTGCTGGCCAGCTTGTGGGTATAGGAAAAGTGGCCTTTAGGCTCTGCGGCTTGCGGTGAATGTGGAGGAAATAGTTGCCTTAATTCACGACCGGCAGTGTCAATGGAAAAAGTAGAGGAAGGAGAAACTAAAGCTAAATAATTTTGTTTTTAAATGTATCTTGGGTTAATTTTAATAAATCAATTAAATTATAATATCTTGAATACCCATTTAACTCTTCTATCATTTGTTTCTACCATTTTTCAGACACTGTTTTCCATTTTTGATAAATTTTAATATAAAATTTGGGATGAGCGACCCAAAAAACCTCTAGGTATAGGTATCAGAAATTTAAAAAAAATTATCCCTTTCTGCCATTTTGGATCCGCCATTTTTTATTTTAGTTGAGTTTTAATGTCAAATTCGTAATCAGCGACCCCAAAACCCCCCAGACATCTAATAAAAATTAAAAAACAAAATAAAATAAAAAAATAGATCTTCGACGCCATTTTGTTTTTAGACCTATTTTGAGGCCAGATTCGTAATCTGCGACCCCCAAAACCTTATGTTATCAAATTTCAGGCAATTGTTTAAATAAATCAAATAATCACAAATTTGTTAACCCTAGAACTCATACATCTAAGAAAGTTACATTAACGCATATGTGGTGTCGTATACGACACCACACCTTTTTTGTTTAACGAGGCACTTTAAATTTACTATACGCCTTTTTTAATATGTGGAAGTTTATTCTGACTGCATAAATGCATATTATAGCGCAAAACGGAAGCTAAAATTGTTAAAATATTTATTTATGAGTATGAATAAATTAATTGTTAAATCTAAGGAACTGATCGGGTACTAATATCTACGTTAAACAGTGACAAATAACTACAGTGTGATTTTTTTTAAAACTCAATTGCAGCAAGCCCTGGATAGCCTGAATCAGTTGGCAGTACTGAAGTGTATTGTTGGTGACACTGTCTGTGTCAAAACTGACGCAAAACCTAACCTGCTAACCTCGAATTTGACATAGACTTACAGTGTCACCAAAAATACATTTCAGTATTTTTAACTGATTCAGGGTATCCAGTGCTTGCTGCCATTGAGTTTTTAAAAAATCACTCGGTAGTCTCTGCTGAGCACATAAATTACACTGCAGGTTATCAGGTTAGGTTTTGCGTCAGTTTTATCACAGAGTGACGCAAAATCTAACCTGCTAACCTCGAATTTAACATAGACCTACAGTGCCACCAACATATCATTCATACGTTTGAATTTCCACGGTCCACATAGAATCTTTTTTTATCCCTCGATATTTGCATCATAACCTCAAAAAGTTATTTAATGTCAATTGCAATTAGTTCTAATTATAAGGGTCGCCAACTCTGTTCCTTTTAGTAATTATAGTTAAAATATTATCGAGTGACCTTTGTAATATGTTATTTTGGTTGCCTGGAATAGGCTCGATAAGTGTGTTTACAAGTTCGTGATAAATAATGTTATGTAGGTGTTCATGGCATAAATAGTCCAATCATTAAAAGGAAATAAAACGGATTTGCTTACAAAAGGTCATGAAGTTTTGAAACTTGGCAGGAATGTCGACCCATATGCCCTAACGATGGCTCTTAATTTGCGACCTCGGGAGGTCGCCGCTCGCCATCTTGGAAAAATGGCGCCCAAAAACAGTTTTTGAGGTATAACTCCGTTCCTGTTAATCCTATGCAAAAAAGTTCTAATTATAAATTAAAGAGGATACTATTTTCTACAAAACAACACTAATAACATTTTCTCGTCAGATTGATAGTTTTCGAGTTAGCGGGATGGGAAGTAGAGCGAAAATTTCGAATTCGCGAAAAAACTGCGTTTTCACACGAATTTTTTCACTTTATCTATTTTTACCTAACAAAATTACTAGTATATCCATTACATACAATGACACGTGGGACCCCAACACCATGCACTGTTCCAATGAAAGTCCCCCAATAGGGCGGATCTACTCGACATGGACAATGCGAAAAGTTGGTCATTGGACTTGTGTTAAGGTGGAACAACGTTGTTAAAGTGACAGCATATTACGATATTTGTTATATTATGGTAAATGTCGTCATATGCTGTCATGTTTACAACGTTGGGTTACGTTTACACACATGCACAATGCCAGTTGTTTGTATCCGCCGAAGAATATTAATTTCCACGTTGGAACGCATGTAAACCGCTACCGCATGTACGTTTTCAAATCTGCGCGAGATAAAGAGAGACCATACTGAGTACCAACCAAATCTTCTTTGTTCAAAGCATTCATGCCCATTGATCCACCTGAACAACAGAGCCGAAGCTTTCATTTCTGGATGGTGGATTTTTGTTGCACCGAGTGGTATGGCATCGCAACGATTCGTTCGGAACAATTTGTATACTTTATGTGGAATACGTTAAGCGGCACTAAGGATCAAACGCATGTATAGTTTTTGACGGTTATCCGGATAACTTCGATAGCATGAGCACGAAAAGCGCGGAAAGACATCGATGTTTCAGGTCGCAAACCTGCGCTGATAGCGTTTTCGATGAAGCAATGATTTCCACTGTTTCGCAAGAAAAGTTTCTTCCCACCGATTCGAACAAAAGGCGTTTAATTCCTATGTTAATGAAGAAGTTTGAAGAGCATGGTTATACAGTAAAGCAATCCGTGGAGGATGCGGATTTGCTCATAGTCCAAACAGCGCTCGATATGTTCTCTTCATATCCGTTTGTTTATGTTGTAGGGGAAGACATAGATCTATTGGTTCCGTTAACCGCAAGGGCACGAGATCATGCCAATGTTTTTTTGCGGAAACCAGCCAGAGAAAAGATTGCGGAACAGATATTTTCTGGGCAAAGCCTCAACTACAAGGATACCGTAGCGAAGAATTTTCAGTTTCTCCATGCATTCAGTGGCTGCGATACCACCTGTGCTCTGTTCAACCAGGGGAAAATCAAATTTTTCAACCTTCTTCAAAAAAAACGACAAGTTGGCTAATACTATTAAAATCTTTCAGCATCCAGAAGCAGACGTTAATGCTCTCGCTACAGCTGCAGTGCATCGCATGAAAACGACTCATTGGATTCCCTCCAATACGAATGTTTTGTGAAGGCTCTTTCCAAAACAAATTTAACCTTACCTCCCTGCCTCCGACAGAAGATTCTGCAAGTCAGCATTGCCTACGGACATATCATCAAGTTCAGATGTGGAATGGCATTACGAAAAACCCGGAGGAATACGGTTGGCAGAAAACAAGAACAGGGCTTAATGTTGTTCGCACAACACAACAGCCAGCCCCCGACATACTTCTCCAGTCAATTTCTTGCAGATGTAAAAAAGGCTGTGGGACGGCATGCGGGTGTCGGAAGATCGGGTTAAAATGTTCGGCACCCTTTTTCTATTGCAATGGTGTAGCTTGTGAAAACATTCCTGACATTGTGGAAGATTCTGATGAAGAGGACGACAATGAGGCTGCAGATATTCTTGACTCCTTACAAATGTACGAGGAGAATGAAAGAGAAGAAGAAGAGGCTGGTGACTCTAAAAAATCATTTGCGCCAAAACTATCGCAACGTGCAAAGCTGCGGAAAAGCAAGTAGGTAATCAATTCGATTGTGGATTAGGCCTACTGGGGAAACCACGTAAAAAAACGCGCCGATGCACTCTATCTGATGGGTGGTGTAGAAACGAGTTGCAATATGTATTGGTTTTAATAATGTTTCTGTACAACAAACTATAGATAAGTTAATTTGTGGTTAATGTAAAAAAACTGTTAAAAATACAAAATTTTTGGGAATTCAAAATGTTCGTTTTAGTTCTGAGCCCTTTAACTCGAAAGCTAACGACCTGACAAACAATATTATTAGTATTGTTTAGCAGCAAATTTTATTCTCTTTAATTTATCATCAGAACTTTTTTGCATAGGATTAACAGGAACGGAGTTAAACGCCAAAAACTGTTTTTGGGCGCCATTTTTCCAAGATGGCGGCGCGAGCGGCGACCTCCCAAGGTCGCAAATTAAGAGCCATAGTTAGGGCATATGGGTCGACATTCCTGCCAAGTTTCAAAACTTCATGACCTTTTGTAACCTAAAATATTATAATGACTGGACTAAAACTGCATACGTCTGCTTTATTTACTTACGGCCGGCCTTATGAAGGTCACTAACCTGACGTTAACTTTAAATCGCTGTTAAAATAAACAAAAGCTCATCAAAACGTTGGCGCTTATGACATATTATTTGTTAGTAAACAAATTTTTATGCGCTTTTGTTTATTTTAACAGCGAATTAACATTAACGTCAGATTGCTGACCTTTATGAGGACGGCCGTTAGTGTGTGAAAGTTGAAACAGTTGGCAATTCCATCCGCGAACGGTAAAGAAAAGGGAGCACAAAGGTGCCCCGCGTAAGATCAAATCAGCGAACCTCAAAGCCGAGAACGGCGAGGTCTGCCTGTACTACTTTTTAATGTCATTTCAAAATCGCAAAAACAGAGAAAACAAAAATGATCAAAATTCTGTATTTTATGTTTATGAACAAACTGTCGGAATTTTTCGAAATTGTTTTCAATCGCGCGAGATTTAGTTTATAAGTTTTGCCACACAATTATTCTCGTATCATTATTACTGCGACGTTACACTGCAAAAAAGTCCGTGTTAATCGAGGTGCACACGAAAATTTGGTGTCAAATTAGACGCTATAATGAGTTTAAATTTACGAAATATTGTAAATACGCAGTTTCCCTGCACGGAGAAAAATTTATGATACAAACTCGTATCGCGTATTATTAAAACAGACTTATTCCCGATTATGTGGCCAGAAGTCATATTTATATTAAATGTATACATTTCTATGTAGTTCGTATTTCCTACGCTTCATCAGTATACGCTATTACGTTGAACAGAAAGTCATGTTTTTTTTGTCGTATATTACGAGTGAATAAGTAGTAAAATGACTACTCCTCGCCCATTTTGCATATTTTGCAAAGTTAAAAAAATACGTGTTGAAGTGAAATTATATACCCATATCACTTTGGAGAAGTGTGAGAAAATATTTAAAATTAGCAAAGCACACAAAATATAGTTTTGTGATGTCATCCTTCCATCCTTGCCAAATTATGTTCAAGGGTACCATACGGATTGTTATAAAAAATTTACGGCTCTTAATGCATTCTACAAAAAAAATTTTTCCAGTAATGAGTCCCTAGCTCCAGAAAGCCCTGTATTAGCACAATCGAGTGCTTCCGCTGATGTATCCTACGAATCGGAACCTGCACAAGATACGTCATCCGCACCCGCCAGCAAATATTTCAAGATATATATTTAGGTGTTCAATTATTTTTTTTTTAATTTTTAATTGCAGTAACTGTTGAGAATTTCTTTCACCGCATTAAGTTATGTCTTTAACAAAAGACTACATGTCTAATTTGTGTGTGAAAGAACCCTTATGGCATGGAGTGCAACCCTAAAGACATCCAGTTTGCGAGATCCATGAGATTATTATCAATTTTCAAAGATAAATTATTTCAATAGTAGAAAAAGCGTTACGTACGGAGCTAATTTTTGTTTTCTCTGTTTTTACTATTTTGAAATATTGTTAAGAAGTAAATTCTTAAATTCATGTATATTTATTGTGAGAAATTATTATTGTACAAATCGCGTTGATTTGTTGAATATAATAACGTGAAATTGACTCGGCACGAGCATTTGACGGCGCGCGACAAGTTACGTTCGAGGCGCTTGCAGAAGATCATGACCCCGGAGTTTGTTATGCAGAATATCATTTTTGTAATGTTTAATGTTCGCACAAGTGCATGCAAAAAGAATTTTTCATTTATCTTATAAAATTTTTCACAACTGCAACCCTACATATTCACCCTCTCTGCAGAAGCGGTTATCCCCCGATTCCACATTGCAGAAATATATTTTATTGCTTTGTGTTAATTAAACTTTTGATGGCAATTTGTATTTTGCATTTAAAAATGACGTGAAATACTCGTCAATTACGACAACTTTCATAGCGCAACCCTTAATGTTATCCCCGGATTTGATATTGCAGAAATCGGTTTTTGTTTACATCAGCACAAAAACTAATTGATGAAGTTTAATTTAGCCGTGAGCCCAATGACGTAAAAAAAAGGTTCACTGGCTCCCGTACTAATAAGCTTAGTGTTTATCTTTTGAAGTTGACTAATAAGTTGAAATGGGGTAAGTATAAAAGGTGAAAGAATATTCTGTTTAGCAAAGAGAATGCTGTTAATTACAGAATCTAATTGAAGTTCAGCAGTTGCATGTAAAATATCCAGTTCTGAAATAACTTGAATAAATACTTGAAAGAGTTCTAATCTCGCTTCATTTTTAAAACTTTAGTTGTTAATTGGTTAAGCTTTTGTGCTTGATCGTTTAATTTAGTGGTATAATTTTGGAGTGATACCATTGTAAGGTTGAAATTTGAAATTGTACTAGAAACAATTTGAATTTGTTCCTTTAATAACATTTCGATTCTTTGTTGATCTGCATGAGTTTCTTTAATTGCATTGTCATAGTATTCAGCATCAGAAGCATCAGGGCTTCCTGCTATAAATTTCCAAATAGTGCCTAAAAAATCTAAGGCCCTACGAGTTCGAGTGGAAAATATAGTTGAATGATTAATTAATTCAGAGATTTCGGAAAATTTATGTTGTAAAATAGGCAACTGGTGATTATATGTATTAAGGACATTAGCACATACTTGTTTAAGTATATCCTCGGGATACTGAGGACAAATGGAGTTTAATTTATCCTTTAGTATAGCAAAATTGTGTAGTTCCCTCTCAATAGCACTAATATTGAGATGTGTAATGAGTTTCCAAGTGGAGGTAATAGTTCTTGCCATGCCTAATTTATAATAATACAACCCAGATCCATCATCGAGGAGTTGTAGTTTTTGAGTGTAGGCGAAGCCCACAGTTAACCTGAAAAAGGTTTTAATCTGTTTAAATGTACTGTGACAGATTTTTTTTCTATTCTAATAGTGGCATTGGTTTTAGTAAGGTTTAATAATTGATAAGGACCAATATATATATATATAATCCAAGGTTAGTCAATTTCTTGGCGTTTATCGCTCGCTTCGAAAGCAGATAAACAAACCGGCCATCGAAGTTATTTGGTTCGGCTGATTAAATTAGTTCACAATTAATAATAATTAATATTATAAATTTAATTTTCCAAAACTGACCACTGTCAGAATTACAACCATAACTTTAATCATAACTTAATTACATGTACTTTTGTTGGATATGTATTTGACTTTCACAATATTTAAACTTAATTTATCATTGAACTATAATTCTGGGTGTTTATTAAGCAACTTGTAAAAGGTGCTCCCAAGCTGCTTGCAATCCATAACCGGGTGAACGGTTGAATTATATGAATGTAATAAGCTTATTCCTTGCATGATTAGTGATTTAAACTTAATTGGAGAACCCAAAAAAGGGTTTATTTTTTTCTGTGGTGCGTGCTGCATTCTTCAGCATATTTACAGTACTGTATTGTGACATTCTGATTATATTTAAATCAATTTTAATGTTTATTGCTGACTTTACGAAACAACGAATAATTGATTATTAAATAAACTTTAATTGTTTGTTGTTAATTAGTTAATTACTTGAAATCTTGGGATTTCTGCCGCCCTGTGTTTTCTAAAAAAAGAGCTTGCAGAAGTATAGCTGATGCTTAGAACCTACGACCCAAGGCCGCCGAAATTTGAGTTAGCTAGGGCCATCGCCGTAAGTAAAGTTTTCAGAGCTGCCGTGGTGTATAAACGGTAGGGGGGTTGATCTGCGATTTTTACTACCTTTGATTATTATTAGTAATCAATCGCAGGTCGGCTTCTTTATTGTTTCAGAGCACCTAAGAATATAGAAAGCACATCACGCCCTATTAACGGTTTAGAGAACAAGGCAGTCGGCTATCTCTGAAAACAAAGGAGAAAAGCAGCTTATTGAAAAACAAATTGTGTTTTCCAAAAAAAGGGAAGTGCCGAGGATAATTCTCCAGCCTTTCTGTTAATGACCTCGCCAGGATAATTCGTAATAGAAGAAATCTGCTGAATTTGAGCTGCCGTCAGTCTGGGATAGGCCATAGCACCTTCATGGGAATTGCTGTGAAGGCGGAGAAATAACTTAGTCCGAGAAGTCAAATAGGTACCGTAACTAAGATAGATAGCCAGTCTTCAATTAGAAGCAAGCAACTAGATAATAATACTAGCTAGGGGAGAAGGAACATAAGCTGTTTCAACTGGATCCAGAATAACCTAAAGTAAAAAGGAATGAAATTCAGTGAGGTTGGTGCAATAACTATATAATATATGTGAATGATAACGAGGCTTTCCTGTAGAAGGCAAAGTTAAGTATTCACTAGGGTAGATTTGACATAATCAGTGTTCTTAACAGTCACAAAAGAAAGTAATTAGGACAAGAGATTAGAAATTCTAAGAAAATTAATGTAGTTTGACATTTGTCAAAATGTAAGTCATTTAATAGTAATGTACAGTCGTGTGCAAATAAATCTGGGACAGTGTTTTTTTCATATGCAGATTCAGTTAAGAATTTGAAGAATATTTCCATGGATTTCCTCTTATCAGAGAGAGTTAAGGGTTTCAGTACCTGTTAAAGTTTAATGTAACTCTTTCTGATAGCAGGAAATCCATGGAGATATTCTTCAATTCTTAACTGAATCTGCATGTGAAAAAAACACTGTCCCAGATTTATTTGCACACGACTGTACGTTATAATACCAGGCTTAACCGATATAAAATAACTCATAAAACTAATGTAATGAGAATTGAAAGAAGTTAGAATCAAGTAAATATAACCGTTCACAAAGATAGTCTTAAGGAGGGTTAATATATTGAGCCAGCATACAAGAATAAGCAGATGATTAATTAAACATTATGTTGGACAATATATGTAAAATTTATAGAGCTCCAAAATTACAACCAAACGTGAATAAAGCTAAATTCAATTAGGAAAGAGTAAACCTTATAATACTGTTTATATACCCTGCATCAAGTAATACTAATAAAGTTATTATTTCAGTTCTCAAGGTAGATAAAATAATTTCCTTTGATAATATACAATTAGAATCAACATTTTTTTTTAAAGAACAGATACCATAAACCAGAAAGTTGTAATTAACAATAAATAAACTGTTTGGCGCGAAATCATTGTTTATTTCACTGTAAATATAAGCCTATATGAGACGTGAAGCTAAAAATAAAATCCCACATTTCTTTTACCCATTTGCAAACAAGTTTCAAGCTAGCCGGAGTAAAGAGAGACATCTAAAGGTAAGTTATCTGGCTGATAATTTATTATTAGGTGGCACAACATTGAGAACACTTCGGCGCCCAATTCAAAACAAAAGGCGTGGAATGCTCAGTCAAGGCATTGTGTTGCTTCATGACAACGCACGTCCCCATTCTGCTGGTGTCACTCAAAACCTTATTCAAGCATTCGGTTGGGAACAGTTCGATCACCCGCCTTACAGCCCTGATCTCGCAACTTCTGACTACCACTTGTTCTTGAAGTTGAAGCGTAATTTTGGAGGAAGGCGCTTTGACAGCGACGATGACGTACAAAACGGTGTTCAGCAGTCTATAGAAGCATACATCCACCCCATTTAACCTCTTTAAGTGGTGAATTTTGAAAAGCCGAACAAATAGTTTGGCCCGATTTATAAAAGGAACTGATTTGTGGAAATTTAGCTTCCTACTTGGAGTAGTTGTTGCTTAGTCGAGATCTTTAGAAACTCTATTTAACCCTTTTGAGGAAGTGAATACTGAAAAACCCTGAAAACGGTTAAACTCGATTTGTAGAGGAAACTGATTTCCCGAATTTTAACGTACTACCCGCAGTAGTTACCGCGTAAGGGCGATCTTGATAAACACATATCCACCCCATTTAACTCCTTGAACTGATTTGTAAAAAAACTAAATTTCGGCAATTTAGCTTCCTATCAGCAGTAGTTACAACGTAATGGCGATCTTTGAGAGAAAATTCCGAAAAACGTTGGAAACCGTTTGAACTGATAGGTAAAATGAACTAATATGCTGAATTGCAATTTGCTATCTGCAGTAGTTCTCGCTTTGTGGTAATCTTTTCTAACACATCTAGCCTTATTAATTTTTGGTGAGCTAATTCCAAAAAACCCTGAAAAGAACTTGGAACTTGACCCGATTTAAAAAAAAACGAAACACCACCCCACTTAACTCATTTGGCGAATTCTGAAAATCCCGAAAAAGTTTTACCCGATTTTTGAAAGAAACTCATTGATCAAATTTAAACTTTCTATGTGGTCAGTCAGGCGGATAAAACCACAATCAATGAAAAACCAATTTTACCCCTTTTATAACATTCTAACATTTAAGGTTTTTGAGTTCACTTCCCCCCTTTTTAACTTTAACCCATAAAGGGGTAAAATTTAAGAAACCTCTAAAATTTTAAAAAGAGATCTATATGCTAAAAAAGAAAGTTCTAGCTTAACAACCAAAGGAGAGAGAAGGGTTGTACTATAATTCACCCCCGAATCCTGATTCGCACCTTTAAGGGTTGATTAGGACAAAATCGTGTAAGTACTTATGGATTTGTATGGGTAACGTCTATAAGCAAAAAACAAATCGATATTTGATCAGGTTTAAAAGATATTTAGGAATTCGTGTAATAGTTAGGGGGTCGAATTTCGAAAAATTCCTTCTTAGTGGGTGCTTACGTCATTGAATTTCATGTTTCAGAATCCAGGGGTTTAGGCTGGGCGGTGATGAGTCAGACAAGAGAAGCTCCTTTATATACAGAGTGTGCCAGAAATAAGCGTTAAAAAAAAACTCATAAAAGAAAACAATGAGTGCCGTCAAAACAGGGTGAAACCGATCAGCAGGGATGAAACCACAGTATACACAGCAATTGCTGTTTATACTGTGGTGAAACCAAACATCATGTATATTTTGGCTAATGTTTTTAGTACTGCTAGTATACACCAGTCAGCGCGCGGAGAAAGCCGACAAATTACTGCAGGAAATATCAGTCTTTACGAGAGCAGGCAAGAAGGTTTATTTTGTCGGTCCATCGAGGTAAGTTATTTTAGAGGTGTAAAAAAGTAGTTTTGGGAAACTTGTGGAAACGTTTGATTGTGCAGGGTCACAGAAAAGAGAGCTGAGAGAACGTGGTAAGTAAATTTGAGTAGTAAAAAGTTTTTGGTTTTTTATCAACATTGTGTAATTTTTTATTTACATTTTTATAAAAAGTGGGGAAATGGTGGGGTGAAATCAATCACTAACTAATTGGTGTAAATAAAGCTCTCTTTGTCATTAAAGTTTTTTTGTGAGTTTGTTTTGTAGGAAATCCAAGTACTTTTAGTAAGTCCTTACTTACCCCTCGCCCCCTCCCAGTCTCACCCTTTGTGGTATAACCGAGAGTATAACTAATATGTTATATATTTTTAATTTTTTTTTAGATTAAAAATGCCCCGAAAGTAAAACTGGGCCCTAGAAGAAAACAAGTATATAACCCAGTCTACTTAAAAAGGGCGGTTGAGGCGGTCAAACAAGGGATGCCTAGGGTGACGGAAAACTTTGGAGTAACATACAGCACAGTGTACGATAATGTCCGTGCGCCTGCAGAACGAAAAATTGGAGGCCAACCGGCTCTATCTGCAGTTGAAGAACGCAAGCTAGGAAACGCTCTTCTTCTGTGTGCCGACTGGGAGTTTACCTTCAAAAGCTACGATGTGAGGTACATGGTACAACAATACTTAACAAAGGCTGGAAGAACCGAGAAACGCTTTGAGAACAATTCTCCAGGAGTCGACTGGTTCACATCATTTATGGGCAGACACGAGGATTTGACCATAAAGTTAGCTGAAAACACAAAGAGGGTCAGAGCAGCTGTAACATATGAGGTAGTTCAAAAGTATTTTACCGAATTGGCACTACCATCGATGGCGTTCCTCCCGCTAATATTATAAACTACGACGAGACAAACTTTTGTGATGACCAGGGCCAAATTTTGGTGGTTGTCAGAAAAGGCAAAAAACATACCCATAGAGTGATTGATACCTCTAAATCAAGCACGAGTGTAATGTTTGCGGTGTCAGGAGATAGAAAATTATTACCGCCCTATATTGTATACAAAGCCAAACACATGTATGAAGGCTGGACGGAGGGCGGCTTCCCAAATGCCCGGTATAACAAAACCCTAAGCGGATGATTTGATGCCGAGACATTTGAGGACTGGTTCATGTCCATTGCGCTGCCATATTTTAACTCACTGGAAAGAAGCAAAGTTATGTTAGGTGATAATCTCTGCAGCCATTTAACAGTCAGCCTTGTAGAGGCCTGCGAAAATAACAACATTAAATTTGTTCTGTTTCCTCCCAATTCAACCGACTTACTGCAGCTTCTAGATGTTGCCTACTTCCGCCCCCTTAAACATGCATGGAAAAAGACCTTAGAAGATTGGAAACTTAAAAATAGGGGAGTCCTGCCAAAAACCGTTTTTCCGAGACTTTTAAACGCAACTATTGATAACGTCGGTTTAAGAAGTGAAAAAAAACACAAAAGCAGGCTTTAAGGCATGTGGGATAGTCCCCTTTAAACCAGACCAAACGCTAAAAAATAAGTCATTTAAAAAAAGACAGAAAATGCTGAAAATGAAAATGAGGTAGGTAGAGCAAACACGGAGTGACACAACTGTTTCCCGTTTAAACAATTAAGAACAGGAGGGGAAAGCGCTCCGAAATGAGGCAGAAGAGTAAGCGTGGAAGCTGGCAAGAGTGTTTCTGTTGGAGATTGAATTAATACTCTTGTGGAGAAAAAACCTCTAGAGCAGGACGAAGAAATGGTTTAGGACCGATCCCCTGGAATGTCCCAAGATTTGTCAGATCTTTCTGATGTAGAGGAGGTTCAGAATACTTTCGATTTAAGCAGTGAGGAAAACAATGAAAGCCAAATTTCAGCATTGGAGACTTTGTGATAGTAAAGTTTTCCACCAATAAGAGAGACAGATTTTTTTGCTAAAATTGAGCAAATTAATGAGACGGACAATAACTTTACTGTCAACTGCTTACGAAAAAAAAATACAAAAAAGAAACATTTTTCGTATATCCCAATGTGCAAGACATATCCGAAGTTAAAGAGGACCAAATAATGAGAAAAATTTTTGGAAAGTCCTCAAGAGGGCAATATATTTTTAAAAATATTTTTGACTATTCAATTCACCTATCACCTGTCAAAAAGTGACCAATGAAAGTTCCAGAATTTGACGTTTCTTGACCAATCAAAAAAATATCAGCGGATATATCTTCCTAAAAGGTATTCAAGTGACTATTCAACACTATAACATATAAGCCAATCATATTACAGACATTTGCTTTTTTCGACCAATAACAACAGTATATCACTGAATATTGGGCACCATGCAAAATATTCACAAAACAAGGTACCTACTCAAAAACTAAGTGGCCTTGTTGCAAAATATCGCTTACCAACGATGTTTTGTCCTTAGTTCTATTGCTAGGTTACGTAAAACTAAACACCAACAAACTGTGTAAACAAAGTTTGGCTTGGATTCATGTTTCAGCTTTCTTACGAGAAGGTTGAATCCGAAAGTGCTTTGTGAATTGCGATTATTTTGTGCGTGTGTGATAAGGGGGACACATGTCTTACCTGACCCCGTCCCTGTTTATCTTTGATCCCTTTCAAAATGGCAAATTCTAATAATATTCCCCAAACTTTACAGTCCTTGACCTCATTTAAAACTACCAGTGGCAATGTTAATAATCAATGCAGTTTTTCTGCTGTTGCCAGTACCCAACGGACCATATATCACAAAAAAGTGCAGGGCACAGTTATTGATACTGTAGATGGTTTAGCAAAACTTGATTATACTCAGTCTGATACTGTAGATGGTTTAGCGCAACTTGATTATATTAAGTCCATATCTAAAATTATTAATCCCAGTTACATCCGTTTCGCCTCCAAAATTTCTAACAGATTTTGCATTTACTTTGCAAGCAAAGAAATAGTTGACCGCATTATTACAGTAACATGCAACGAAATTGAAGTGGGACCGCACAGACTGAAGCTGCGACGTTTGATAACGCCAGCAAAAAGGATTGTCCTATAAAACATATCTCCAACTATACCACACGAGGTAATTGAAAACGCTCTTAAAGCAAAACATTTAAAATTCGTCTCACCAATGTCAGTTCTTCGTGCTGGTCTTGGCGACGAGGGATTCTCGCATATTTTAAGCTTTTGTCGCCAGATTTACGTCTCCGAAGATTGCCCCGAAGTGCCAGATTCCATTCTCATACAACGAAGATTCTTCATACAGATTTTTTTTATCAGCTGACGGTATTTCATGCTATCTATGTAAACAACCCGGATACCTAGCAGTGCAATGCAGCAGTGGCACCATTAACACAGAAGATCAGAATAGCGTCATTCACACACAAGATCTGAATAATGTCGCGCACATAGATCAGAGTAACGTCCTTGCAACAGTTGGACAAAATAACAACGCTATCACAAACACCGAATGTTCGCAAACCAATGCAGCACTTCACTTGAAGCACCACCCAACAAAAGTTTACAAAGACAGATATCAAGTAGTACGTCCAGCGACACACCGAAAGAAGACGGGACTACAGTTTTGGTGGATAACTCCAATACCACACAGAGTGTGCCTGAAAACTCTGAACCATTTAAAAAACCCGATCAGTCGACTAAAAAATGTGACCGCAGTATACACCAAACTCTTGAAGAACATCTGAAACCTGTAGAATGTCTAATCAAAAAGGAAAACAAAAATTATCCACTAAGTTACGATCTTTTTAAGGACTTTCTGGAGAACGCATACAGCGCATCAGACCCCTTAAGTGTAGCTCTTGGACACACTGAAGACATTGAAGGGTTAATTAACATGATGAACGACCTTTGCCCTATCTGCAGTGGATAACATCATATTTGGAGAACCGTGTTCAACGTGTTGTTATTGGTAGTGCTGTGTCACTCGCAATTAACGTCAGTTCGGGTGTTCCGCAGGGCTCACATATTGGTCCAGTTTTATTCGTGCTATTTATAAACGATGTTCTCTCTGTATTTACTAACTGCTCCTGTCTACTCTACGCCGATGACCTTAAATTTTACTATGTTATCCAGTCTTATAGGGATTGTCTAATTGTGCAGTCTGAATTGAACAAGTTAATAAGTTACTGTAATGAAAACTTTTTAAATTTAAATGCAACAAAATGTAAAGTAATGAGGTTCTACAGATGTCAAAATTATTTTATTTATGACTATCATATATTGATAATACTGTTTTAAAGTGCGAGTCCACTATTTCAGATTTAGGGTTAATTTTTTATACAAATTTAACTTTTACGTATCATGTTGAAAATATTGTCATAAAAGGTTTCAGAATGCTGGGTTTTATCAAGAGAAACACTAAGCATGTAACTAATATTCAGGCCTTAAAAAGGCTTTACAACTGTTTAGTGCGCAGTGTTCTCGAATATAATAGTGTTATATGGGCACCCAGTTACTCCAATCATGTTAATAAGATTGAAAGGGTACAATCTAAATATGTTAAATATCTATTATTTAAGCTCAAATTTCCTGTAGAAAATGTTCCTCATCCAATAAGATTGTTATTGGTAGGGTAAGTTAGCCTGGATGTTAGACGAAAACATGCATTATTGTATTTTTTGTACAAATTGGTAAATGGAATCTTTGACTGTGAGAAGTTACTAGCCCGAATGTCCTTACGTGTGTGTTCGAGGCGCAATCGAAGAACATCGCTTTTTCACGAAAGATTCCACCGTACCAATTATGGGCTCAATTCTATTTCTGATCGGGCTGCTCACAACTACAACAATAATTTCAGCGAGTTGGACATCTTTGCAATTAGTTACAGTGTCTTGAAGAGCCGGCTGACTTCAGTTTTGAAATAAGTTTATCTTATTGATATTTGTTTTTGTTTATCTTATTTATCTATATGTCTTTATTGTTATCTTGTCTTGTCTAATTTATGTAATTGTTAGTGTTACATTTTTGGTTGGTGCCATTTGGGATCTTTGATCCTGTGGTGTACTTTTTATGTGTAAATAAATAAATAAATAAATAAATTACCCAAACCTGAAAAACAAAGTTATAAAAAATCGCTTTACCCGAATAAAACATAAACTTTCTCAAGTACATAGCTTCGCTGCTGACTCCGAAGCAACCTCCACTCACTCAACGCATTCTACTTACTAAATTCAGTATTGCTCAATGGAACGTAAACGGGTTCTGTGCCCGTTTGGAAAACATCAAGCTGTTATTGTCAGAACATAAACCCGATTTGTTTTGTATCCAAGAGACAAATTTTAAATACAATCATGCTGGAACTCTTCAAGGATTCTCTTCTTACTTCAAAAATCGCTGTACTACTAATATTGCCAGCGGCGGTGTTGCCATATATGTAAAAAAACTCGCTTTCAAGTAATCCCATTGCTCTTAATACCAACATTGAAGCTATCGCTATATCTGTGAGTCATCCTAAACAATTAACCATATGTTGCATTTATCTACCAAATAGCCAAAAAATTGAATACAGTGAACTGTTAAACCTCATCCAACAACTGCCATCACCTTACATCATTTTAGGAGATTTTAATAGCTACAATACTCGCTGGGGCTCCACAACTGCAAACGCCAAAGGAAAAGTAGTTGAAAAAGTACTTGATGACTTAAACATATTGCTATTGAATGACGGATCACAGACTCACATGTCACTTTCGTTTGGATCGTTATCTGCCATCGATCTTTCCATATGCTCCAGCCAACTAGCACCATAATTAAAGTGGAACGTACTTCCAGATCTTTACGATAGTGACCACTTTCCCATCATAATCAAGTTTGAAAACGTTTCTCGCCAAAATACTAATTTTATACCTAAGTGGAAATTTTCCAAAGCTAACTGGGAACAATATTCTTACTTAATTGACTCTAAAATTGACAACCTAAATTTGACAGACAATATAGACGATAGAATTGCTGAATTCTCCCAAATTATAACTGAAGCAGCTGAAGAGACTATTAGTAGAACATCAGCTAATCACCAACATACTCCTGTACCTTGGTGGAATGAACAGTGCGCAAAAGCTACCAAAGAATGTAAAAGAGCCTTCCGTAGATACAAAAAGTATCCTACGTTAGAACACTTAATATATTTTAAGAAGCTAAGAGCGAAAGCTAGACTTGTTCTTAAGACAAGTAAAAAAGAATCGTGGAAAGCATAAGTTACGTCATTAAACAAGAACACAATAATATATCTGAAGTTTGGAGAAAGATTCGTAGTATTAAAGGAATTCCTTCCCCGCATACAATAAATGCACTTACATGTAATAATATTACAGTAACTTCTGTAAGTGAAGTTGTTGAAACTCTGGCTACAACATTTTCAAGCACATTCAGCAGCGAAAATTACGACCCAGAATTCATGGAATATAAGAAAGTCGCAGAGTCATCTAACATTTGTATTAATAACGACACAAATAATCCAATTAACGCACAGCTAAGCATGTGGGAACTAAAATTTTCTTTGCAGAGGTGTCGTAATTCAGCACCGGGCCCTGATAACATTCCATTTATATTCCTTCAAAAATTATCAGATAAAGCAAACGCCAAATTACTTCAGCTATACAATTTAATGTGGAACAATTACAGTTTTCCTCGTAACTGGCAAGAAGCTATAGTGATAGGTACCAGTTTATAAACCGGGCAATGAAAAATCAAACCCATTGAGTTATCGACCAATATCTCTCACTTCTTCACTATGTAAACTGATGGAAAGGATAGTAAATTATAGACTGTGCAGGTTTTTAGAACACAATAACCTCTCAAAATATCAAAGTGGTTTCACGCAAAATCATTCCACGTATGATCAGTTAATACGTCTAGAAGGCGATATATGTGATTCATTTGCCAACAAATCTAATCTGATTGCAGTATGTTTTGACCTTGAGAAGGCATTTGACATGACTTGGAGACATCAAGTAATAAAAATCTTAAGGATTTCGGACTAGACGGCAATATTCTTAACTACATCCATAACTTTGTCAAAGTAAGATGCTTTAAAGTAAGATATAACGGTCATTACTCTACCACCATGATCCAGGAAAATGGAGTACCACAAGGTTCCGTTCTTAGTGTAACACTGTTTCTTGTAGCGATAAACGATTTTGCAAACAACATTTGCCCACCAATGGCCATCGGTATATTTGCAGATGATCTTATGATATACTGCCATGTGAAAGTTTTGACGTCAGTCCAACAACATCTCCAACATACAATCAACAACTTAGCAAACTGGTCGAAACACACAGGTTATAAATGCTCCGCCTCAAAAACGAAAGCCATACATTTTAGAAAAAGGGCCATAACAATCGGGAACCCGGACCTGGTATTAAATAATCAAAAGATCAAGTACCATGATAATATCAAACTTCTGGGCCTATCCTTCGATAAAACACTATCCTGGTCTACACACTTGGAAGAACTAAAAACCAAATGTAAAACTAAACTGGGAATACTTGCAGATACGCAAACATTGCTTATGATTTATAGAACATTAATCCGTTCACAGCTTGATTATGGAGCAATAATATATTCCTCACCAAAATCGCATCGACTAAAATCGCTCGAAGTAGCTACAGGTGCTTTCGTAACTAGTCCTATAACAAAAGTCCTTTAGAACGCTAATGAACCTACCTTAAGACAACGAAGAAAAATACTGTCAATAAATTTCACTGCTTCAATATCATCTTGCCCTCAAAATCCTGCGTATCACGCAATTTTCAAAAATTACTTTCATTCAACATACGACCAGAAACCTAAATTATCAAAACCATTCCACTACAGGCTCCAACAAATACTATTGAAACTTAATCTACAATTTCCTACAACAATCGCAAAGTTCTCTCAAATATACCTCCTTGGACACACTCCATTCCTCACGTCATATTTGATCTCTTTTAATCCTCCTCTACAAACAAAACCTGCCATAAAATCATGCGTAATAATTTTAAAGGGCTTTGCCAAAAATTCCCAATCCCCCACTATACCTATATATACACCGACACATCAAAAAGTGACAAAGGGGTAGGAGCAGCTTTTGTAACTGGCCACACAAATGTTCAAGTTCGTATGTGCAAGTACAACAGTATCTTTACAGCTGAAACGCTGGCTATTTTGAAAGCACTAGAATGGATTCAAGGACAACCAGACGGTAAATACGTTTTATGTTCCGATTAGAAAAGTGCCTTAGAAGCTATCCAAAATGTATATTCAAAAGAACCATTAGTGCAGCAAATACAGAAGTTGGTTACTACCAACATTGTCCAATCAAGGAAAATTGTGAAATTCTTATGGGTTCCATCACATACCGGAACTGTCAGTAACGAACAAGCAGATAAGTACGCAAAGGAAGCTATATTATCCGAGGATGTTATGTACTTCAACCAAAAGCCACTGATTACGACGTAAATAAATACCTCAAAAGATGTATGACTGACAACATTCGAAATCAGTGAACATCTGTTAATGGAATCAGTATACTCAACATCTACAACGTAATATGTCAAGCCAGCTGCAGACGTCATCAGGTAAAACTAGCAAGACTTATAACTGGACACACTAGGCTTACTCATTCATACCTCCTGGAAAAAACCGAACGCTCTCACTGTGTTTCTTGTGATATTCCGTTAACCGTTGACCATATTCTTCTCCAATGTAAAGAATTTGAAGACATTAGAAGACAGTGTCAAATCCCGGCATCTACCGAGGAAGCACTTAGAAATCTGGCATCCATCATACAGTATTTCGAAAGAACAAAGAAGATTGGTCTGTTATAATTTACTCTTAATATAGTATCTACTTTTAATGTAATCAAATTGTAAATTAGTGCTAATGACCACATGCAGTCGAAACACTTTAATTAAATTAAAAAAAGTTTGGCTTGCGTTAAAAAAATTAAATATTGGTATTTCACTGAATTTAATTGAGAATGAATAATTGTATTATAGTCCATTTACTAAAGGAAAAAAGTTCTAACTTCGTTGACTCAAAACCGATTTTGAACATTTTTTTTTAATTATTTCGGAAAAAGTCTATAGAAAAGTTCCCCATAGGTGAGGTGTGCTTTTTATTTTTTCAATTGTTATTAACAAATAAGTGTTTTCTAATATATTCTTAATTAAAAAAAATTATAACTTCTTTATTTATCTAAACCATTGCCTGACATTTAATAACATAAGGTTTTTGGGTTCACAGATTACGAATTTGGCCTCAAAATTGGTCTAAAAACAAAAATGGCGTCTACAAAATGGCGTCAACGGTCTAATTTTTTCTTTTCTTTTTTAACTTTTATTAGATGTCTAGGGCTTTTTGGGGTCGCTGATTACGAATTTAACATTAAAACTCAACTAAAATAAAAAATGGCGGATCCAAGATGGCGAAAAAGCATAATTTTTTTATTCGGCCTTTAGTTCTTAGCTATATTATAGGGTTTTGTGGGTCGCTGATTTCAAATTTTATGTTAAAATTTATCAAAAATGAAAAATAACTTCTTTAAAGCGGCAAAATAGCTTCATTTCTGAATTCCGCACGTTGCCTCATATCTAGGGATTTTGAACACAATAATTATAAATATAGCATTAAAAGGTTAATTTTTATTGTGTACGATTATTATTATTATTACTTAATAAACAATATCTTTATATATATAATTCTTCTGTACGTGTGTATGTGACTGAACTCCTCCTAAACGGCTTGACCGATTTTGATGAAATTTTGTGTGTGTATTTCAGTGGGTCCCTGGATGATTTAGATTCACAATTGGACCCGGTAGGTGGCGCTGCAATCGGGTTCTAGGATTTTCTTTTTAATTTTAGATTTTTAGATTTCTCACATATCAGAACATATAACCCCAAAATTTCACCCCTTACCACCCCCAACATTTTTCAACGTCTGTCGGGTCCGCTACCCCTTAGGGAGTGAAATGGGGTAAATAAGCCTAAAAATCAATATGTGTGTCGTTATTGAGGTTTTTTGGGAAGTTGATTGCGAAAATGGCATTTATTTTTAAGTCCAAGACGATGGACATGACGTAAAATTAAAACTCTATAGTGGTGATACGAGGTTTCAGAGACAAATTATTTTCGGGAAAAACAACGTTTGCCGGGCCAGCTAGTATACAAATAAAATTCTAAATTGTTAAATTAACTCAAATTTAAATAGATTAAATACATTTAAATATAACATACGAATACATATAAATTCCAACGTCTAAAAATGTGATTTCTACGACCTCTTTGTACAATTTCCAAAAGATATTTCTGAATTAAAAGATTTTTCTGTTTGTGACCGACGGAGGAATGTTATTAGTTATTACATAAAAACAAATGGCAACTTGTTCAACAGTATGGTGCGATTTTAGATATATTAATTTTATTGTACGTAATTATGGAAAAAAGCAAGTTTTCTTGTCGATTATCAGAAACAGAATAAAATCTGCTGAAAGAGACCGACGTCTAAAAACGAAAACTGCACCAGATATTCGATTTGAAAGAGACAAGTTTTTAAAGTTGTATCAAGAAAAAATTCTGGCAAATGTCTTTCATGTCGTTTTATTGATTTTTTAAAAGAAACTTTAGCTGCAAATAATATCCCTGCTCTCAAGCTGAAAGTTGTAAGATGAACTCACCCTTATAATGTGAATGTGAACTTGTTACTATCATGAAATGTGAGCTAACTTCATGTATGAAATCTAACAGAGAATAAAGGAGTTGTCTACCTGCTTTACATGGTGTCAGATGTGCGCGAAAAAGTGAACCTAACCTGACAAAGCACATTGTTGAAAATCGAATCAAAGCATAAGATGGACGAATTAAAACGGCAAAACGACGATCTCAAGAAGAAAGTCGACGAAATGGAACGGTGATTTACCCAAATGCAAGCGACAGCGCCCACGACATTTAACACAATACCAGCTCCGGAACGCTTCACATTTGAAGCTAGTGACTGGACCAGTTGGATTACAACGTACGAACGCTACAGAATGTTGACAGGGTTAAACAATCAGACCGAAACAATACAAGTCAATAGCCTCCTCATACATATGGGAAGTGAAGTAGACAAACTCCTGGATACATTGAATCCAACAGCTGACGATCGGGGAAGCTACTCTAAAATCAAGGACTTACTGGATACTCCTTACGTTAAGAAGACGAACGTAATGTATGAAAGAGCAAAATTCAATCTTCGCACACAAAAAGAAGGTGAGTCTGCACAAGAATTTATTTCAGCCGTCGTACAGCTAGCAAAAACATGCAACTACGAAGCAATGACAGACGAGCTGATTCGAGATAGGCTGGTAGTCGGTATCCAAGACAAAAAGCTCTCAGAGTCGCTACAAATGACCAGCGATTTGACATTGCCTGACGCTAGGAATAAAATATTACAGCAAGAAAGAGTTAAACTCGAAAACAAACACCTTCGGGAAACCTCCAGCACGTCAGGTGAGATAAATAGAGTTAAGAGAAATAAAAAATACGATAGAATTAATAACGATTATTATAAAAGTAAAATAAAAGGGCAATGCGATAAATTTAAAAGGAATGCCTCCGATTATCTACAATGTAATCGCTGTGGTGCCAAACCTAGTCACAAATTATCAGATTGCCCTGCATTAAAGTTAAAATGTAAAAAATATTCGCTGAAAGGCCATTTTGCTAACAGATGCAAGACTAAACTAATGGTTAGAAAGATAGATAACATTTCAGGAACTGACACAGAAAACGACTCCAAAACCAGCGACTCCTCATCAGATTATGACGACATGTATGGTATAGCAGAAATAGTGAAAGTGGACGACGTCACCGGTGGAGAAAATACTCCATGGCACATAGAAGTTGAAATAAATGGACAAAGTGTATCGTTCAAGATCGACACAGGCGCAGATGAGACCATTATAACCTACAGACAGTACAAGGCCATGGAAAATAAACCGAAGCTAATGAAACCACCAAGCAGATTATATGGACCAGGCAACCAACCTCTTGATGTCCTGTGAATTATTAACGTGCCGGTAAACTGGAAAGGTAAGGATCACTTAATTACCATGTATGTCATGAAGAACAAAGAAAATTTATTGGGTCGGCTTGCTATAAATAGGTTTGGCTTAATCCAGTGGGTGGATGATGTCACCAATAACAATGAAATACAAAGTACAGTTAACATTATCGATAAATATGTAGACTTATTTACCGGTATAGGTAAATTTAAAAACATACAGTATAACATCCAATTAATAGAAGGTGCTGAACCATTTTCCATTTCCACCCCAAGAAGAATACCATTGCCTTTAATGGATAAGGTCAAAACCGAATTAAACCGAATGACGGAGGAAGGCGTAATCACAGAAATAAGTGAACCAACTGCATGGTGTGCACCAATGGTAGTCGTCTCAAAGAAAAACGGGACCATACGTATATACACTGACTTTACATAACTAAATAAGCATGTTCTTCGCGAAAAATTGATACTGCCATGTGTAGATAAAACCCTAGCAAAGATGAGCAATGCTAAAATCTTCTCGAAATTGGACGCATCCTCAGGGTTTTGGCAACTGGAACTCACAAAACAATCATCAAAATACACAACCTTCATAACGCCATTCGGCAGGTATGCCTACAATCGCTTACCCTTCGGTATAACATCAGCTTCCGAGGTATATCAAAAAGCCATGAATAACATTATTGGTAGTCAAACGGGAGTATTAGTACATATGGACGATATTATCATATTTGCTGAAAACCGAAAGAAACACGACCAATACCTACATGCAGTACTCAATAAACTACAGAACGCAGGAATCACATTAAACAAAAACAAGTGTGCCTTTGCACTAAATAAAATTAAATTCCTAGGTCATATCGTTAGCGAATTGGGCATTCATCCAGACGAAGAACGTGTTACTGCAATCAAGCAATTTCCTGTACCGCAAAACGTATCCGAAGTACGACAATTTTTAGGCATGGTAAACTACCTTACAAAATTTTTACCAGCCGCAGCAGACAGGACTAAAGAACTACGGGAACTACTTAAAATAAAGAATGCATTCTTGTGGACAGACTCGCACCAAAAATGCTTCGAAAACCTAAAAATAGCAGTCACCCCTGCTCCTGTTCTCGCTATGTACGATACCAATAAGGAAACAAGAATATTAGCAGATGCTTCTTCCTATGGTATTGGAGGGGTGATGGAACAAAAACAAAGCAACAACAGTTGGCATCCAGTAGCATATTGCTCAAAATCTTTAAGTCCTACAGAGCAAAAGTACGCCCAAATCGAAAAAGAAGCTCTCGGAATAGTGTGGACATGCGAAAAAATGGACAAATTCTTGATCGGAAAGCACTTTATAGTCCAAACTGATCATAAACTTCTCTTATCGTTGCTGAAAGAGAAACCCATGAATGAACTAACCATTCGTCTACAAAGATTTCGCATGCGAATGGTAAGATTCGATTTCACCATCAAGCACATCCCTGGAAAGCAGTTTTTTACCCCAGATACCTTGTCTAGATTTCCATTGCAATACGGTAAACATGATAAAGACGTGATTTCAGAAAAGGATTGCGTTAGCCACGTTGACCGCATAACCTCCGATATTTTCCAAATTACCAGCCTAACGAGTGAAGATATCCTGGCTGCTCAAAAAAAGGACGAAGCACGCAAAGCATTGGAACAATATATAATAAAGGGCTGGCCAACGAAGGATAAATGTGATCAACAAGTATTACAATTCTACAAATACAGACAAGACTTGACGCTTCATGGAAAACTTTTATTCTACCAAGATAGAGTAATTGTGCCAACTAATCTACGCAAAGAGATGTTACGACACATCCATGCAGGACACCAAGGCATAAATCGCTGTAGGGCAAGAGCAAAACAAACGGTATGGTGGCCCAACATAGGAAAACAAATAGAAGACTTATTGGAAAACTGCGAGACCTGTTTAAAGAATAAGAAGAACGAAACCGAACCATTGATTACCATCCAAATACTTAAACTACCGTGGATGGAACTAGCAGCCGACTTATTTGTAATAAAGAGCAAGGTATTTCTAGTCATTCAAGACGTTTACAGTAAATACCCAGAGGTATGTTTCCTACAAAAAACTAACAGTAAACACGTGATCCTCAAGATGAAGAGAATATTTGCACGATTTGGAATATCCAGAATTGTACGACAGATAACGGCCCTCAGTTCAACAGCCTGGAGTTTCAAGAGTTTGCCAAAGCATACAACTTTAAACATGTAACTAGCAGTCCAGGTTATCCACAGTCAAATGGTATGGCAGAACGAGCAGTTCAACTGGTGAAAAACATCTTGAAGAAAAGCGAAGACATCTACCTGGGACTCCTAGCATACAGAAATACTACCTTACGAGTGGACCCACACCAGCACAGCTGTTGATGGGCAGATCGCTTAGAGAAATATTACCAACCACGGAGCAGAAGCTAACGCCTAAGCTACCTGATCATGCCTCAGCCCATACGTCTATGTCTGAGCAAAGAAACAAACAAAAACAGTACTACGATAAAAGGCATCGTACCCGAGAACTAGAAACTATTGGGGAAGGACAACAGGTATGGATAAAAGATTTGAGACGAAAGGGGATGGTGTTGACGCAGACAGAAGAACCACGATCCTACACAGTGGAAACGGAGAATGGGGAAGTAAGGAGGAATAGAAGACATATTCAACCATTACCTACTAATACAAACCAGGAACATGTACACACACGATCATTGAAAATGAACAGGGTTACGCAACACATGTTACACATTTGAAACATTTGTGTTTGGAAGGCTACTATAACCGTGTTATCCAAAAAGTACTTCATCTAATGCACACGGTTTCATAAAAGTAGCCCGATATTTCTGTAATTTTGCATGGGGCCATAATATTGGTTGCACAGCTCTGTTCATTTTCAATGATTCTTTGTGTACAACCACCAAAGGAATCACACGTACCCATACAACCAACAAACACACCACCGGAGCTGAAGGTTGCCCAGTTACACAGGACCAACGGTATTTCCAGCTCTTCAAGCAGAAGCGCAACTCAACCGCGTCGGAGTGAAAGAGCTAAACGAAAACCGAAACGTTATTGTGAAGAAGCAGTGAGTGAAAACATGGGCAATTAAAAGTATGTGCAAATTATGTGCTGTGAGAATTGATTATTCAGTTATTATTATAATTTAATTATGTAGGTAATTACTTATTAGCATTTTTTGTCAAACGTTGACTTATTGTTTAATTAACTGATATTCTAATGTAAAGAAAGGGAGATGTAAGATGAACTCACCACTGCGAGAATCGATTATTTCGTTATTAATTTAATTATGTGATTATTTGCATTTTTTCAAACGATGACTTATTGTTTAATTAACTGATACCCTAATGCAGCGATTCCCAAAGTGGGTTCCGCGGAACCTTAGGGTTCCACGAAAAAATTTTAGGGTTCCGCGTCGCCAACGCCGAAACCCCGAAACGCAAATACATTCGCAGACTCATTGACTCCACAACTTTGGAATGTGTTTAAAAAATAAAAACTATTTGTGCACTTTGTCTGAAACTTTTTTAGAATATTTTTCGACTTTGCTGAATAGTAGTGAAGATTATTTGTGGCTGCAAAATCCTTTCAATACGACTAAAAAACCAAAAGAGTTACTGCCAATTGAATACGAACAGCTGCTAGAACTAATTTCGGATGAACAACTCAAAGTTAAGTTTCAAGAAGTACCGTTGGATTTGTTTTGGAGTGAAATCTTTGATGAATATCTTTGTTTAGCCAGGAACCCAGGAAGGCAATCAGTAAATTAATTCCCTTTACGACATCATATTTTTGCAAATCCGGATTTTCTGCGTATGTGAGTACGAAAAATAAGTACAGAAATAGATTGGATGCTGCACCAGATATGATAATTCAGTTGTCTGATATTCAACCAACAGCATGCCCCTCATTGATTTTTTTTACAAACGAAGAAATATTGTAAGCCCCACGTATGTGTGGGGCACAAAAATGTGTAATAAAGCATAATAAAGGATAATTATATATATCATATATAATTTTTTTTTCATCGTTGGGTTCCGCGAAATTTTATACATTGTAGAAAGGTTCCGTACCAAATAAAGTTTGGGAACCACTGCCCTAATGTAAAGAAAGGGAGATGTAAGATGAACTCACCCTTATAATGTCAATGTGAACTTGTTACTATCATGAAATGTGAGCTAACTTCATGTATGAAATCTAACAAGAGAATAAAGGAGTTGTCTACCTGCTTTACAAAAGTGATGCTGATCGGTTAATAGTTACAACAGCTCTCAATGCAACAAATAAAAACATAACTAGTCGTAGTATCAGAGAATATAGACGTATTACTTATATTAACAGCTTTAGTTTCATGCTGATAAAGATATATATTTTTTAAAACCTGCCAAAAATAAAGAAAATAAAAAAATATCTTCTTTTAAAAGCCTGCAATTTGCGCATCCCAATAAATTGTAGTGAGCATGTTCTTTCTGTACATGCTTTAACTGATGTAACACTTCAGCATGTTTTAACAGAAGAAAGTATCTTCTTCTCCTTCTTGTTCAGGTGCTTATCTGATTTCGTATGTTTGCGATCAACACTTTATTGGTTGCGATTCTAGATAACTCATTGGATGATTTCCCATACTACGCCCTTAGGTTTTGCAACAAAGATATTCTTCCGCGTCCTGGTCCACGTTTGCCATATATCTTGCCTTATATAATAGATTGTAGTAGGATGTACTTATTCTCATTCCTCATTATATGTCCGAGGTATTGGAGTTTGCGTATCTTGGTGTTGTCCATGATCTCTTTACTTTTTTTCATTCTCTGCAGAACTTTAATATTTATTACACGGTCTTTCCATAATATCCGCAATATTCTCTGGTATAACCACATTTCAACGCCTTCGATTTTTTTTGTGATTGTTTCGTTAAGTGTCCAGAACTCGACCCCATAGAGAAAGATGGGAGAAATGTAGCTTCTTAGCATGCGAGTTTTGGTGTCAAGGTGCAGATCATGGCTTTTGAATATAGTTTAATATATTGAAGAAATATAAGGATGAACAAGACGAATAGGACCGGCATCTTATTAAAGATCCACATGGATAAGTCCTAGTAAATGAAGCAATGGCTATGTTCAGGAAAGAATAAATTTGTCAAAATATTTGAAAATAGCAGTGATTTAGAAGAGACTGCAAAAATTTCTGTAAACAAATTTTGGTATAAAATGTATGCTTGCAATGTATAGTGTAAAGAAAGGTAACTGCTTAAACTCTTACAGGAATGTTTAAGTGATTGAAAGTTTTTTATTATTCATATACCGCAAGGTAAATGAGGTTACAGACAATACAATACATATATTTTTTAAATAAAAACATTTTGAATTTTAGGTTTGATTCTTTTATTAAGGCGTCTACTAAAAAAGTAGCGTTAATTTAGCATAATTGTGCCCTACGATGAATCCAGCAGAACAACATTTAAAACGCGTGTATTTGCAAACACAGTTGTGGCTGGGAAACCAAGATATTTCAAGGGAAGTTTGGGGTTGGAAATATGATACAGGAAAGTGTTTTCCAATCCTAATGACACAAGAACCAGATCCACAAAACATCTTAAAAAATTTTTTTTGCAACTACAAAACTAGTTGCTGGCCAGCTTGTGGGTATAGGAAAAGTGGCCTTTAGGCTCTGCGGCTTGCGGTGAATGTGGAGGAAATAGTTGCCTTAATTCACGACCGGCAGTGTCAATGGAAAAAGTAGAGGAAGGAGAAACTAAAGCTAAATAATTTTGTTTTTAAATGTATCTTGGGTTAATTTTAATAAATCAATTAAATTATAATATCTTGAATACTCATTTAACTCTTCTATCATTTGTTTCTACCATTTTTCAGACACTGTTTTCCATTTTTGATAAATTTTAATATAAAATTTGGGATGAGCGACCCAAAAAACCTCTAGGTATAGGTATCAGAAATTTAAAAAAAATTATCCCTTTCTGCCATTTTGGATCCGCCATTTTTTATTTTAGTTGAGTTTTAATGTCAAATTCGTAATCAGCGACCCCAAAACCCCCAGACATCTAATAAAAATTAAAAAACAAAATAAAATAAAAAATTAGATCTTCGACGCCATTTTGTTTTTAGACCCATTTTGAGGCCAGATTCGTAATCTGCGACCCCCAAAACCTTATGTTATCAAATTTCAGGCAATTGTTTAAATAAATCAAATAATCACAAATTTGTTAACCCTAGAACTCATACATCTAAGAAAGTTACATTAACGCATATGTGGTGTCGTATACGACACCACACCTTTTTTGTTTAACGAGGCACTTTAAATTTACTATACGCCTTTTTTAATATGTGGAAGTTTATTCTGACTGCATAAATGCATATTATAGCGCAAAACGGAAGCTAAAATTGTTAAAATATTTATTTATGAGTATGAATAAATTAATTGTTAAATCTAAGGAACTGATCGGGTACTAATATCTACGTTAAACAGTGACAAATAACTACAGTGTGATTTTTTTAAAAACTCAATTGCAGCAGGCCCTGGATAGCCTGAATCAGTTGGCAGTACTGAAGTGTATTGTTGGTGACACTGTCTGTGTCAAAACTGACGCAAAACCTAGCCTGCTAACCTCGAATTTGACATAGACTTACAGTGTCACCAACAATACATTTCAGTATTTTTAACTGATTCAGGGTATCCAGTGCTTGCTGCCATTGAGTTTTTAAAAAATCACTCGGTAGTCTCTGCTGAGCACATAAATTACACTGCAGGTTATCAGGTTAGGTTTTGCGTCAGTTTTATCACAGAGTGACGCAAAATCTAACCTGCTAACCTCGAATTTAACATAGACTTACAGTGCCACCAACATATCATTCATACGTTTGAATTTCCACGGTCCACATAGAATCTTTTTTTATCCCTCGATATTTGCATCATAACCTCAAAAAGTTATTTAATGTCAATTGAAATTAGTGCTAATTATAAGGGTCGCCAACTCTGTTCCTTTTAGTAATTATAGTTAAAATATTATCGAGTGACCTTTGTAATATGTTATTTTGGTTGCCTGCTCCACTCTATTTGTTCGGCGGCTCAAGTATAATAGCTAACTGGCAATCGTATAAAGACTACGCTACCGCTCGGCACGAAACTCGCATTCTCATACCAAAATGACTCTCTTTGCACACTAAATACATAAATATCTATTTGACCTTCTGGCGTGTAAGCAACACATTCATACACAGTTGACGTCCACTGTAACTACAATTTTTAAGTTATTCAGTGTTTTGCTCATCCCCGTGCGGTAAAATGACTAGAAAATGTTTAGCTTTCAGAGACCCTTAAGCAAAAACATTGCTTTGTAGAAATAATAGTATATTAAGTATTAAGAACGGTAAGGACATTTTACCGATCGAAGACAATTGTTTGGAGAAGGAGCGAAGCGACGACTCCAATTATTGTCCGGAAATAAAATATCGAATTTGTAGAAGATGTTAAAAAAAAAATACGTCGGCCAAAAAATGTAATACAATACTCGTGCATTAGGCATTTACAGCACTCGGTTTAATTAAAGCACTCCGCTTCACGTCGTGCTTCAAAAATTAAAACCTCGCGTGGTAAAATGCAACCTACCGCACTTGTAATGTAAGAAACTATTAAAGTGGATAAATTTAATTATAGCAACAAGTTTTAGTAAACTTCTACGCATATCTCAATGTTTATAACACTGCATCTAAGAAAACCATTACGTATTTTTGAAAACTCATATGGTAATCACAACAACGGCTTTCTAATAACAATACTTCACCCTATAGTAAATATACTAAGTACATACATAAACTTTTTGACTTCACTTAATAACAATTTGAAGAGCTGTGTATGCCACCCATCATACACGCATTTAGTTTCCAGTTTAACCTTACCCTCAATATTCAAAATTTTCAAAACAAACTAACTTTGTGCGAGAGGAATCTATAAATCTAGATTATAGCATTTAACATTACAAGCCAGGTAAAACAGTTTTTACTGGCGATAGGATTGGGATGAGTGGCGAGCCTGTCATATCCTTGAGCCAGTAAAAATCTGGTGTGATACACTCACACAACTTCCTTTTACAGTGATCTTATAATTAGTCAAGAATTTCATTTTTAATTTTTAACCATTTGTTAAAAATTTTCAAAAATTACAAATTCTACAAAAACGGTACAAAATCGAGTGTTAGTTGAAGAGACAAATTTTCTCTAGAATTTTAAGGTGAATTCAAAAATGTAATAATATACCGGGTGTTTTATTTAAAATAGGAGTTATAAAAAAAATAGAAAAAAAAACAAAAGAAACCCACTTTAGAAGTATTCAACTGGAAAATCACCTATTTCACATCAATACACATTAAAAATGTAGTAAAAATGTAAAGTTTAAAAAAAATCGTTAGAGCCGTTTTTGAAAAAATCGAAAAAAACTGAAAAATCACAAGAGTAAACACCTACTTTCGGTTATGCGATTTTCTTCAAAAGCTTGCTGTCTCATCTACATAGTACACAAAACTTATATATGAAGTTTCAATGCCATACCTCTTTTCGTTTTTGAGATATTCTGTTCACAGACACAGACCAATGAAAAAAAATGTTTTTTGGGATCAGGGGACTCTAAAACGTGAAGATCTGTTGAAAACTCAATTTCGAATTTTTGGGGTGAATCCAATACTTCCTTTATAGTAAAAGGAAGTAAAAATAGTTACCTGGCGTGTATAGTTGACTATTCCCCTCAGATAATATAAACCAATCCCATCAATCAATTTTCAAAATTTGAACCAATCAAAGTCGAATACAGCGAATATTTTGCACTAGTGCAATACCCGGGTATTTGCACACGTGCAATAGCGAGTATTTGTGGGAAGAAAAGCAAACCAGCTAGGTACACAAGAGATTTCAGAAAGAAAACTGAAAACTCTTTAAAAATGAATAGTGTGGTATGCAAAGGATGACATTTCTTCGAGGAATAGTCTTGCAATATTTCCCGCGTGCATTCTGTATAATTCGAGTATTTCTCTTGAACGCTTCGCGTTCTCGAGAAATACTCGAATATACAGAATGCACTAGGGATATAACTACTGAATATTTTATTTGTTCCTCACTTATAAATAACTCGAAATTTACCATTTATTCAAAATGTCAAACTGACAAGCAACTAAATTCATCAATATGACACATACTAAGGAAGACAACTCTGGCTTTGCACGCTATCATTTATCTATGAGCACGCTGGTGAAATATAACTGGCTAGCCAGTAAAAAATTTACTGGCTAGCCAGTTAAGAAACATTTTCAAGGTGAATACAGTGACTTGATAAATTGATGTTTACAAGTGAGGAACAAATAATAGCTATTTAAGTAACAGGGAATGTAAGGACCTATTAACATTTGAGGTAGGCAAGTACAAGCCAAGACGAAGTCGCGGCTTGTTGCCTGCCGAAAATGTTAATAGGCGATACATTCCGAGTTATCTTATTATATTTTACCCGCTGCTTATCAAAATTTTCCTAGATTTTTTAAAAAATCGTTTGGTTCGTCACCTGCCACCAGGATTAGTTTTCGTGAGTCGTATTACCTGTGAGTGTCACATGTCACATAAACACTTGCAATTTATAACCAAAACGTTTAAATCAGCATCTTCCTTTGCTAATTTTATTATCCTAGGAACTTAATAATAATATTAAGTTCCGTTATCAAGAAAAAGCAGCAAACAAATATAATCACCGACTTACACGTTTTGTTACTAAGGCTGTATCACTGACTTACATGATCAGCAGCGGGAAAAAGTATTTATTTGGTTTAAGATTATAACTTAGTAGTCAACTATTATCTAGATATTTCCCACAATAATTGTTAAGCACTATTTTTTTTTTCAAATGTTTTGTATAGTAGTTAAATCCTACTAGTTTTCATATGTACCTGTAACAAAAACACCTATAAAATTCAAATATATAGTCTGTTCAGTAAACACAAAAACATATTCATTTTTTTAAGTTCACATATACAGTCAATCCTCGCCGTTCGAGGGGGTTACGTTCCCGAAGAATGCCGCGAAGCGCAAAACCGCGATGCGCAAGTAAACACATAAATGATAAAAACGGGGTTAGATTTTATAAACTAGATTTATTTATACATACTATGCAACTTCAAAAAATTCAAAAATACATAAACGTGCGTATACAAACTAAAATTCCATACGTAACATAAGTCTGCCACTTGAATCTAGAGCTCGAATGTCCATTTGTTTATTCAGGTTATAATTTTACAATTTATTTCAGGTCCAATTTGGTAATAGGAGATTCAAAGAAATAGGCTCGACAAGTGTGTTTACAAGTTCATGATAAATAATGTTATTTAGGTGTTCATGGCATAAACCGCATACGTCTGCTTTATTTACTTATGGCCGGCCGTATGAAGGCCACTAACCTGACGTTAACTTTAAATCGCTGTTAAAATAAACAAAAGCTCATCAAAACGTTGGCGCTTATAACATATTATTCATTAGTAAACAAATTTGTATGCGCTTTTGTTTATTTTAACCGCGAATTAAAGTTAACGTCAGATTAGTGGCCTTCATAAGACCGGCCGTTAGTGTGTGAAAGTTGAAACAGTTAACGTTGGCAATTCCATCCGCAAACGGCAAAAAAAAAGGGAGCACAAAGGTACCCCACGTAAATTGAAATCAGCGAACCGCAAAGCCGCAAACGGCGAGGTCTGGCTGTACATACAATTTTTGTACTAGGGACTCTGTATCTTGTTTTGCAAAGGTTTCAACACCTTCATAAAGGCAGGTTTGAATTTAAAAATGACAATTAATATTTCTCACTATTTCAATGCCAAAGTGGGTATTTTTCAGAAAACTTTTGCCTGAACTTTTATAAAATGTAATAGCAGTATGTATTAATAAACGCTGCGTCAACAGTATCCACGCAGTATTTGTATAATATCCTTAAAAGTAATTATTTATAACACTTTTGACAAATGCTAAGTGAATCTCACATCCTTAATCTATTTGTTTTAGTAACTTTTTGTAAGTACATTCTCAGACAAAGATCAGTTATGGAGGTACACTCATGAAATGTTGGAAATCAAAGGTCACTTTGTGTTTTTATGTTTCCTGAATAGACTATAACTTAAAATATACTGCTTCCCTAAAGGAATGTTCATAACTTACGATTTTTTTTCGGGATGTTTAACTACATCTTGTTTAGGTTTTAAATAGTACTTACCCCCTACTCATACTGCATGCTCTATACTATCTCCACAAGCTGGATAACTATACAACTTTATTTCTACAAAATGAGAACTGTCCCGTTAGCACAGATACATTAAGGAACTTGGAAGAACAATAGAAGAAAATTATAAAGCCCTTTCACGAAAAGGAAAAGCCAAACCACCACACAACTTTCTTCTTCAGCAGCATCACGTCTCAATAAGACGTATTGTGATTAATTAATAATTCTCATGGGATAATTAGTGCATCTTCGACCTGCAGACGTGCACTGGCGGAGTCGAGGCCTTTCTCACCTACTCAGTCCAGTTGGTTACGGATACAGACTAACCACGGGCATATGACCACATAACCAACGAACGAGAAAACTGGATGCCATGATGTATTGGGTACAAGCTGAATCTTCTCAGATTTATGAAGCTGCTGCCCTTCATTATGTGTGACAATGGTCTGAGCAGTCGTTTGTGACAAACTGACTACTGCACACTAGAATCATTAGATATTTCAAAAAAGTTATAAAAAGAATATTTGAGATATTTTTCCATAATTTGCTTCCTTTAATTTGATCAAATTGGAAAACTCGACAATAGTAACAATAAACAGTTGTTAGCAATAGTTGCTTTTAAAAAATTCCACCATGAATTGGTATGTTGAAAATCAAATGGATTATGGACAACATTTGCAAGTAGCTGAATTTTTACAGACTATTTCCAAATTATACATCAGTATTAATTGAAACCACCATGTAGAAAATTTCAAGATGAATACAAATAACCATTTACAGTCAACCAGCGGAAAGTATATACTGATGAAGCAGAAAATGCGACTTGTTCCAATGTATCTGCATTGCTAAAGAACGCAACTATCTCATTTTATACAGTTGTATCTAAAGATGGTTACATGTTTTATACATCTCCACATTTGCAGACACGTTTTGTCAGTGATTATATGATTTGAAAAAATTGGACGCTTTCAACCTTAATGGTGCCGGTAACGGCAGCAGACGGTTGTCGCCAACAAAAACTGGTACACCTATTTTAGTCCAATGTAAACGCAATATTTAGAATAATACTTTAGTAGTATGTGGAGCATTTCTGCTGAAGAATTTAAGTGGGTCTTTATTAATTCTGTTTGAATTCCGTCTATTTCTGCTGCTTTATTATTCTTCAGTCGTTGTATTGCGTCCCTTATTTCTGATTTTGAGATTTCTTCTACCGCTATATTTAATGTTTCTTGTGAGTCTATCATTTCTTCTATTTCTTTATTCAGTTTTGTGTTTAACTTATACATTTCAACAACGTGTTCCACACATCGAGTCTCGATTTCTTCCTGGGCAGTGTTTACCCGTTTTTTCCCTATGAGTATGATTTGGTTGATAATGTTCTATTTGATCCCATTAGGTTTTTTATCTGATGTAATATTTTCGAGTCGTGTTTTCTAGCGGCCTCTTCTGCCACATCAATCATTCTGTATATAAAGTTTCTTTTATCTAGTCTGGCGTTCTTTTTTACTTCTTTGTTTTCTGTTGCGTACTTTTCTTCAGCTTCTCTCTCAATGGATCATCTATATCATTTGGGGCTTGATTTTGGTTTTCTGGGGACCTTTTACAGGTCGTTCTTCTTTTTTTCTTATCTTGATCTAATTCTATCTGCACGTTTTCACCTTTTTTTATGATTGTGTTCCTGTTGTTAGACTCTGGCTATAATTTGTTGTTTCTGCTTGCAGTTCTGTCAATTCTATGAGTTTTAGTTGATCTAGTGTAAATTCATCTCCATTTATTATCTATTTTTCTTTTCTCATAACAGCGTGGTTTCCTTTATACCTTCTTTCTTTCATGTAATTCTTTAATATGCTTCTTTTTTCTTAAATTTCTCTGGAGTAGTCTCTTTTCACTGCTTAATTGCTTTTAGAACTTCTAGTTTCTTTGCCCAGTGTTTTAGTTCGATTGGGCGAAATTTGATTTGGTCTTGATGGTTCCCAATTCTTCTAATATCTATTACTTCGTTTTCCATGGACATTGATAAGTTTATGTCTTTTAGAATTTTCCTCACTTTTTCTTTTAGCTGGAGGTCGCTTTATTTTGGTTCTTCTTCAACTCCATGCATGATTATATTCTTTATTCTTATTTCTCTTTCTAACATCTCTATTTTCTTTTCTGGTTGTTCCATTTTTGTCTTTAATTGGTGAGTATCTATTTTTAGTTGGTTCTTTTCCTTTTTTATTTCTTTTAAATCCCTATGTATTGTATATAGTTTCGCTTCTACATTTTCTATTGCCTTAAGTTTCGTTTTTATGTCTTCCAGTTTTCCATTTTGTGAATGCGTATGTGCACGTGTAAAATTTACTGAATATGGGCCTGTCCTTTTTGTTGAATGCGAGCGAGATTGCCGGCGTCAGCTGCTATTTTATCTATTGCCGCGGAAAGAGGTCAACCCCAGTCGTCCCGTCGAAGGTTGTTCCCTCTTATCGGCTTTTAAGTTGTAAAACTTCTAGTTTATTTCTTAATTATTAATTCTAGCTTGTTATTGTTGTGTCTTTAGCTTGTTTTCTCCTTCCCTAATCCTTTCCTATTGCCATTCTAATATGTTTGTCACTGATTCTACTTAATTTTAATGAGATTTCAGATAGCGTTTATCACAAACTGTAAAGTATTGTCACTATGATCTATTTAGGTGTACCCGTTTTTATTATATTTTTTAGAGTGCAGTATTTTTTTTATAATAATAATAATAATAATGCTTTATTGTCCAACAGCAAAGAAAGCCAATTACAGAACAAATGTTTGTATAATACACTATAAAAATGAAACTAACAAAAACTAATTACAAATACCTTAAACTTTTGCTGGCAGAAATTTGGCTCCACCAATCAATACACGTGTAAATGCAGCTTAACCTCAACAGTGTTGCAGTTGAGACTTCAGCCACTACATGACCCCTCTTCGAAACCTGTAACCCGTACAAATTGTCAAAATTAACATGTTTGCATACTTTCAAGAGGTATTATTTTGTGATTTCAAGCACATCCAGCAGCTTGTTCATTTATTATTCAAATGTTACAGTTTAATACGGGGTGTCTCAATGGGTATAGTCATACATTTATCGGCTTGTTCTGCGAGTCTAAAATGTCAAACTTGTGTTCTGTTACGGAGAGAATTACCACAATTTTTTAGGAAAATTTACTACCCATACTATCGGAACATGTTCCACTTAATGTGCGTCCATGAATTGCCGTTGTAAAATATGTACACAAGCACAAGGAAATCGTTTTGAATAATGATTTTGTCTGTAGCATTTAGACGCGTTAATTTTGAACATTTGTAAGTCTTAAGAAAATTATTTAATTGATTGATCTCGGTAACCATTGATAATAGAACATAAGTTCATTGACATTTCAGACTCGCAAAAACAATTAAAAAGCCCATAAATTTGACTCTTCTATCTTCTGGGACACCCAACATATAGGTAACACCATAATGCTTTTTACCATTCTATAAACTATGTGAACATACAGGGTGATTCACGCTTACTTGTCGGATTACCTATTTCCTAAAAGCAGGTTCATACTCCTATGTGAATCACGGTGTGCAATTTAAATTTTTCCAATGTAAATAAAAGTTTATGCAACCCACCTTACACATTGCCTGCAATGTAAACTCTTCACTTATTTTCATTTTTTTACTTTAAAATTGTGGTTCAACTTAATACAGTCAGAAGTGCAATCTTCAACATTTTCACCAAGAAGAATTCATAAGATACAAACATCGAAAGCTTTCACTGAATCAAATAAAACGCACTGCACCGATCGGATTGATCTTGTTTTAAATCTAGTTCATTCATTGATTCAGATTTTATCCTTCAGGCCAGGCCTAGCGACGATATCCTCTACACAATTTTCATATTACAAAAATGAGTGATAGCACAACTGAAATGGGTATCATTAGCCGCTTGTTAATTGACGAAAAAAGAAAACTTAACATTTGTTGTAAAGTTGCGGACACTGTAGGGAACTATGGTCTTGGGGAAAGAAATGAGAGAGGAACTAGATTCATACAATTTTGCCAGGAACATAATCTTATAATTACAAACACCTTCTATAAATTACCAACTCGGAGACTTTACACCTGGAAATCGCCAAGGGACGGAGAGAGAAATGTCGTAAGAAATAAAATTGATTTTATAACTGTCAACCAAAGATTTCGTAATGCCATAAAAGCTACAAAAACATACCCCGGCGCAGATATCTCTTCTGACCATATACCAGTCGTAACCAAACTTCATATACGACTTAAAAAACCTAAAATAACAAAGACTGAACAAAGAATCGACATAAGCAAAATAAAAAACACAAAATAAGCACTAAAAACTGAATTGAACGCGTATCTGACGACGCACACACAATTAACAACAACACCTCCAGAAAATGCATGGGAGGAATTCACACAAGGCATCTACACCATCGGCAGGAAACATCTTCAATGTGAGAAAGTAAAACATAACGACTGGATGACTGCGGAAATACTGCAGATGATGGAAGAAAGAAGGATAGTAAAAAATAAGAACCACCAAACATACAGCGCTATTAACCGTCAAATAAAACTAGCAATAATACGAAATGCCAAAGAATCATAGATGAGCGAAAAATGTGCAGAAATAGAGAGCCTAGAGCGAAAAGATGACGCGGCCAACATGCACAAAAAGATCAGGGAAATGACAACAACAAGAAAACGTAAACCAACCACGCTTACGGATTCTAACGGCAATATAGTATTTGAAACGAACGACAAAGTGAAAACATGGGTAGCATATGTCAAAGAACTTTTTGATGGTGTACGAACAGATGTCGAAATTCCGGACACACGTACTGGTCCCACAATAAACAAAGACGAAGTTAAGCAAACAATCAAATTAACGAAAAATGGAAAGGCGCCTGGCCCAGACAAAGTACACGTAGAAATTTATAAACTGCTAGCAGAGTCGGAGGAGTTTTTGACTCTATTGGTTAGACTATTCAATCATATCTATGATATAGGGGAACTGCCAAAAAAGTGGCTGGTGTCAACCTTTCTCCCCCTGTCAAAAAAATCAACGTCAAAGAAATCCGACGAATACCGCCTAATAAGTCTCATAAACCACATAACCAAGATATTCCTAAAGATCATACATTTGAGGATATACAAAAAATGTGAAGCAAATGTTTCTGAAACTCAGTTCGTATTTAGAGACTCCATGGGAACACGTGAAGCAGTGTTTGCACTACATGTCCTAGTTCAGAGATGTAGAGACATGAACCATGACGCGTACATCTGTTTCATAGACTACAGTAAAGCTTTCGATAAAATCAGACATAGCAAGCTAATCGAGATACTAATGACATCAGGAATCGATGACAAAGACATACGAATAATCTCTAACCTTTACTGGGAACAGACGGCGACAGTATTAGTGGACAACAGCACATCGAACGAAATTGAAATCAAGAGAGGAGTACGACAAGGATGCGTCCTCTCCCCCACGTTATTTAATCTTTACTCTGAAGGCATTTTCCAAGAGGCCTGGAAGGGCAACCTGGAATTAAAGTAAACGGTGAAAATATCAACAACATCAGATACGCGGACGATGCTGCCATTGTCGCTAACTCCTTAGACGAGCTTCAGAACCTTCTAACGAGAGTAAAACAACAATCGGAGCAATATGGCCTAGAGCTAAACATCACAAAAACCAAATATATGGTGGTGTCAAAATCAGAAAATCCTCAACAAGGAATATTATATATAAATGGGTAAGTCGTACAACAAGTGAAAACTTATCAATATTTGGGAACCACCGTGTATGACAGCTGGGATTACCGGGGCGAAGTACGATGCCGCATAGAAAAAGCAAGGGCCGCTTTTGCAAAACTGGAAAGATTCTTTTTAGCCAAAGACCTCAGTCTAAAACTGAAAATAAGGATGGCAAAATGTTATGTGTTCTCTGTTCTCCTCTATGGTGCGGAAGCCTGGACAATAAATAAAGAAATCATGGATAGGCTAAATGCTTTCGAGATGTGGATATACAGACGAATACTGAAAATACCGTACACCGCCCACGAAACAAAGGAGGAAGTGCTGAGGAAACTGGGAAACGAACGAGAAATATTGAATACGGTAAAAATCCGCAAACTCGAATGTCTTGAACATGTGATGCAAAATTATAAATACCGCATCTTACCACTCATACTACAGGGTAAATTAGAAGCAAAGAGAGGCCCAGGAAGAAGACGGCATTCCTGGCTGCAAAACCTCAGAGACTGGTACGGCCTCACGTCAATAGAACTGTTCAGACTAACCGCTAACAAAGTGAGAATAGCCATGCTGATCGCCAATGTCCGGAACGGATAAGGCACCATGAGAAGAAGAACATTTGTTGGTTGGTATCAATTTGTTTTTTTAATGTTAATTATCAAATTATTGACATGGCAGTATGTAAAATTTTAAATAAACAAAATATAATTTTTCCTAAAATCTAGCAGATTTGTGCTCAATCTTGTCATAATTAGTGTAGCTGTTTTTTTTAAATGCAACGCTGATAAACAAAAAATATTTTTTTTTTAGTTGCTAAGGATGATTGAACGAATATAAAGGAAGATCGTACAAAGCATTGATTTTCTATGCACTAATTGTAACTGATCTGAATCAGTTTACTTTGTTTTTGTTATTATTAGCGATGCGATTATCTATGTCATATGTTTCTTTTTGTATGATTTAAGACAGTTTTCATGTGATTTATGGATAGCTTATGTCTCACCATTAGTTTTGGATTTTTCATGTTTTTGCAAGAGAATATCCATTATTACAAAAATTAGAGTCAATTTAGCAAAACAAATGCCATATTCAGAATCACTAACACAAAGTTTCCCTAAAATTGTTTTAATATCTTTGACAATAAAATTACTATTGCCCTGTGTAATCTGTAGGCATTTTAGAATCTGACAAAATTTCGGAACGATATCATATTTTTGACACTCAAGTGCACTAACTAAAGTTCATAAAATGTAGAAAGACGGCTCACAATTCCTAGTTGCCACGACACTCATAACTGCACTCTTCTTCGGCATGATTATAAAAAAGAGAGCTGCCGACTGTGCTCTTTGCTTAGTCTGGCTTAGTTGAAACTTACATTTTGAAAAATTCCAATAGATTGGAGAGAAACGGAGCTTATAATCTTGAGTGATGCTAAATATGCTACACTATAGAGCGAGCTAAAAACCTGTTACAAGAGACTAGAGACTCTAAAACAGTTTTCTGTGTACAATTACAGTATAACGAAGCTGGTCACGTTATAATAATTGGAATAAATTGATATAAAGTAGAAAAGGCTAAGAATAATGAATGAATGAATGTACCTATGTTAAGTTGTAGAATAGATGTGATGTTTTATGCCAATCATATCTCAACTGCCTCTTTGAATAATCCTTAGTGGTAATAAATTATGTTACTTTGAATTATTACTTCATCCAGTAATTGACTATAATTTTCACATATAATCTCATAAGAGCATTAATTCTTTCCGGAATTGATGCTCGAATGCAGATTTGGTAAGAAAATCGTAACGATACAAGCCCTCACAGTTAGGTTGATCTACCTACAAAAAATTTCCAAGAAATTTTTTTGTGGTCTTGGTTACGGCTCGTGAACTAATTTTTCTATTGGCCATTAATGAGTGTCGTACGATTTTCAAAGTAAATTATTTTGGTTGCTTCAGATGCAACTGGCTGAGATAAAAAATCAGGTAACCAAATTACTTTTCATCATAAGCATAACGATAAAAATGAATGACGTGTGTGTACTTTCATTGTTGCTAATGTCAGTGTCGTTATCAACGCTGTCTTCATGAAGAGTAATAATTATTGAATTAAAAGTTCTCCTGTAACACAAGTTTTAATTTTTAAAGCACCAGCCCCTCTAAATTCAAAATACAATAGAAAAATATAAAACAAAAGCTTTCAACAATCACAACATTCAAATCTATATAAATAAAAATCAATTGCCGCATGTATGTTACATCATCACTGGAGAACGGCTCGACTGATTTGGCTAATTTTTTTTTTGTGTTCGTAATTGTCAGGACAAGGTTTGTATGAAAGAAAAATTTGGGAAAATCCACCGGAAAAGTCCGAAAATGATAAAGATGATTTTGTATGGTATTTTTGTATGGGATTTCGTATGTTTTTGTTTTTGAATGGCTTTTCGAAGAGGAAAATGGGAAAAACCGATTTTTTTTCAGGATGGAAAAACCAGAATAGACTAGGGATGTCGTACCCGGTCTAAAATCAAACCCGGGTACTGCTTTCGGGTACCCGGGTACCCGAAAGCAGTACCCGGGTACCCCCGGGTACCCGAAATATAACAAAAATGTTAGTGTATATCTGAGGTAGCTACAATTTCTTTCTTTTACGCCGCAAGTTTTAAATTGAACTAAATTGAAATAGTACCTACTCTCCAATTCAAACTGCAAGTCGTCTGTTGTTCGTAAATATTTTCACACTTCCAAGTCACAAGAATAAATAATAACCAGAAGCATATCTTCTACACAACCGCTTTGATGTCGATGCCGACAACGGGTGACCTCAAACCTTTGTATTCCATGGGCGTACCGAACTATACCGATATGTTACTCTTTTTATTTACAGAAAATATAAAAATATTAATTTTTCAAATATGGCACCAAACCACAAAAAAACAGAAAACACTCAATAATAATCTACCAATACAAATTAATACACAAAAAGAACAAATAATATAAGCACAGCTTTTTTCAAATAGCTCTCCGGAAAGCCACTACCTACACTGACTGCACTCGCCGTTTCGGTTTAGAATTTCGGTTTAGAAACGTCCCAAGGCTATGAGGCGCCGGCGGTCAGGTAATACGAGATATCCTTCTGGTTATTATTTATTCTTGTGTCCAAGTGCTATATCAAATTCAAGTACGTGACTTTTTGTCTGAAATTGGTAGCAGCATCAATCAACATCACACAGGGGATGGTTATGTTACTTCAACCCAGGCGCGTGCTGGCCCGCCGGGCTACCGGGCATTTCCCAGTAGGCCCTGAGTCGCTGGGACCTGGAACCTGGGACTATTGCTATAATAGTCTGTTCTTTAAAAAATATAAATTATCAAATTGAAGATTACTTTCGTTTGACCACATTAGTACTGTCGTGATAGACGAAATTATAGTCAGCATAGAGAGCAGATTTGTGGATCGTGGATTATTTTATGGTGATTTAGAATGCTTCAATAGTCGTAGATTTCCTGAAATTAGTCAAAGTATACCGATAAACTCCTTCAGCAGAATTTGTGACGTTATTCTGGCTCTCTACAAAGAACAACTTTGAAGGAAAAGTTACTAACGTTTGCCAAACTGTGACAGCAGTTACCAAAAAGAAAATTTGAAAACGTTTATGAGACATCTAAAACTAAAGACTATGATCAAATGGACAAGGACAAGAAAGTGAAGAAAATTTTGACATTGACATTGAAAATGAAATTTCCTCGGAAGATCCAGTCCCCGCCCATAGCTATCATTGTAAACGCTGTTTTCGCAATGTGAAGTGCATCATTTGTCCACCGTGTGTATTTGTAGTTTTATGCAAGTATAATTTATATTGTATTGTCAATATGTGTACTAGACTCAGATGCCGAATTCGTCCAATTGCCGGAATAAATTTGGACAATACTGCAACTCAGCAAATTAATTCGGCAATTGCGCGAATTTAGATTTTACGCTGTTCCCGAACTGAGTATTCCATTTTGGAAATTGAGCGAATTCGTCATCTACGTCTAATCTATGCAAGTTTCTTCTCACTATCCTACTCAAGCAGATATCTTGTAAAGGTTTATTTTCCAAACTAAAATTATTAAAAACTCGTTTACGCCGCTATAAGAACATTTGGTAACTCTGCGCTGCTTGTAAAGACCGACCAAAGCACTCTAATGTCAAATTTCTTTCTGTTACACAATAGACGTCAAACTTATAAACTCTTTTTTTTCTATTTTAGCAGTCGAACATAAAGTTTTATATACGACTAGTACATAATCTGACGTTATTTCATTTTAGAACTATAATCTTGTTTACTGGCCTTCGACAGCGGGCGTAATATGGCTGTTATGGCTCAACAGAATATAACAATGCCAAGCAGTATAACAAACACCAACAATGTAGTATAGCAACACCAGCAATCTACATGGAAACCATAGTACACATAAAATTCACAGTGACAGCACAACGTCTGTAACCAAAATACTGAATCCTTCAATTGTGTCTTTTTTGAGAACCAAAATAAAATAAAATGTATCTGTAATCACAATTATAGCCAACGAGAAATTTGCTGCTCTGCTTCGCGCTTTAAACATTTCCTCGTGCTATAATCTATTAAGTCTGCCCTAAATACATTCATAACTATTATTGACTCGTTTTCTTTATTGACCTCGCTCACAAACCTAGCTCTGCCATAAAATGGACTCGTCAAATTATCTACTTGTTATATAAATAACTATTATCCAACACCTACTGATATTAAGCATATTGCTATGGTTATTTCAAATAAAGATAGTTCTTCATTAGGCAGTCACTAGTGAGAGAAAAATTGATAAGTAGCGGAGAAATAATTATTATAGGTATACATACATACATATAATTAATTCAAGGCTGGTTTGTAATTTTATTTATATGTTATTAATAGTAAGTATAGCAAATGTTATGTTAGTGTCAAAAAAATCAGAAAAAATGAGTTATAAGCTATTGATGCAACAAGTGCTAAAAGTCGACGTGAGACATGAAAATTATGAAACGAAGCCGAATGCTGAGTTTCATAACATGTCTCGTGCATAAGCAACTTTTAGCACGCGTTGCATACAATATTTTTCTACGACCTTACTTAATTTTACTGTTATTAATCCATAAATATCGATTTAACAAAGGTTTGAATCTACGACACTTCTAATTTATGTCATAATAAACAGTAGGCCATACCGCGCGGGCGAATGTTTGCGAAGCCAGTACTGTCAAGGTCAGTTACGAAATGTAATTATTAATACTCCACATCTGACTGTATTCATTACATAACGCTTTAATTATTTCAAAAACACTTGACCTGTAACGCAACGCAAGAAGCAACTGGAATAACCTTACAACTTCACTTCCAGTTCGAAATTGTAGTTTTATCACCTCACTTCACTTTTAGCACATGGGCTAAAAGTAAACAGCTGATTTCTTTAACCACGCTAAACTATAAAACGTCACTTTTAGTGAAACAAGCTAGCGCTAAAAGGCCTACTTTTAGTAGTGGTCGTAGATGAAGAGATTTAAGAGAGGTGTTAGACAAAAAATTGTGTTGCACTATCTCTACGGGCGTCGTGGTTAAACTTTTTCTTTCGTGACTGATATGCTACATTCCACACTTATATATGACTATTATTTTGTAATACAATTTACTCATCATGTTTTGAGTTCTGTTACTCTACCCAATTCTACAAAACCAATTACTATGTAGAATATATTTCTCGACTTAAAGTTCTGTCGTTTTAGATCGTATAACATTGAAAAAATAAAAAATAAAATTCCGTGGGAATTTTTGAGGGGCCTTTCCCAAAATTTCAATGCCCGGGCCCTTTGTACAGTCCCAGCACGCGCCTGCTTCAACCCATACTGACCCAGTTTAGTAGTACTTACTATTGACGGGTTGAATATTTCAGTGAAGGGGATTTATTGCCTTCCTTATATGAAACAAAAAACATTATGTGGTATGGGATCACCCCATCCCATTCTTGTTATTATTGCATGGTTATGTTTTTCTAGCGCTTATTACTTCGACACGAAGTGTACGAAGTATTGAAATTCCCTCATATCGAAAACCACTCTGAGTCAAATATCTCTAAAATTCGAGCCAACCGACTAATGAACCCACTACATCAAATCTCTGTCTCGGCGGTGCGAATCTTTTGGTGAAGATCCCAGCCCACTAGATCAATCCCCCGCATTGGGGGGTGCCTAAACGTGCTGTGCGGGGGATGTATGTTCGTATGTGTACACGATTCCGGTCGCCAGGAACCTTCCTGAAGTCTTGGATCGTTTTCATACGATAGGTCCTCCGAAAATGAAGGCAACATCAACTTTTGAGCTATGGTCGTCGGCAAAAAAAATTTTTTTTTTTTTTTTTTTTTTTTTTGATAAATAACTGGTTCATAGCATTTCATTGTATTAGCGAAACGGAGTGATGCTGAGTATCGAAGTATTTTTGGAAAGCACGGAAGGGCGCTTTTCTTGGGTGGGGGGTACCGTATATTTCCTATTGTTTTTATCATCTTCTCCGAAAAAGGCTGACTTCCTGGAAATTACATAATTTACTAGTCGGGTACCCGGCTCCTGAAACTACACCCGGGTCGACTATTACCCGGGTCGACCCGGGTACCCGGGTACCCGCCGACATCCCTAGGATAGACCAATGGAAAAGTCATGTTTCAAAACATATACACATAGTTTTACGTAATATTATGCCCGGGCAACGCCGGGTAGGTCACAGCTATGATGTATACAACGAATAAGCAAACAGATATTTTGTGATTTTCCGAAAATCAACCCCTTAGGGTGTGAAATGGGGTAAATAGGCCTAAAAATGGCATTTATTTATAAGTCCAAGACGGTGGTCATGGCATAAAATGAAAACTCTATAGTGGTGAAACGGGGTTTCAGAGACAAATTATTTTTGGGGAGAACAACGTTTGCCGGGTCAGCTAGTTTATAATAATTTCTACGTCGTACTACCTTACCTCCTGTACTTTATCAATTGATATCAAAGGGCCACTGTAAGTCTATTCTGTTTTAGTATAACTGATTTGAAATATTAAAATTTCTGGATATTTGTGCAAAATTGTGGAAATTAATACTTAAATGAAGTAGTCTTTGTAAGAAAACTAGTCAGAGGACTGAGTCACACAATTCCTTCCGTGTGGGCATAAGGGCAAGCGTTAACACTTTTCATTGCTAATAGAAGGTCTTTCACCTTCAGCCACTCCTAGGCACTCACCGTGCACAGGGGCTTATCTTCTTTTACGTATTGGAAAAAAGGCCCAACAGGCCTAGAAACAGCCGTTGGTTCCATTCCAACGCTCGCTCTTGCCTTCGCGTCTCCCTTTATAGCTTAGCCGAATTGATTACAAAACAAGACCGTTTATCGTTGGCTGATAAGGCAGAACCTTGTCAGAATACAAGACACGTATCTTGCTTGCAACCCGCTGCTGATAGCGGTTGCGGTTTAGGTGAAGTTATTTATTTTACTATAAGCCCATCCTCAAGGGGAGAAAAACTCAATCCCCAAAAGTGATAGTCACCTCTCACCCGACCCTCTTGGGAGCCCAGGGCAAAACCTCCGGTATTTTTGCTAACTGCCCTACTAACTACTGAGACACATTGTAATGTATTTACATCATATACCGGGTGTCCATTCTCAAAGTCGAACATAGGCAATTAACATTAGTGCATTCACTTGTTCTTCATTGAAATAATTCATTTTTCTGTAGATAATTCTAACAGACGTTGACAGAAAATACCTGATTTACGCCAAATAATTACCAATTTTTTGACAAATGCTATCGAACTTGAAAAGCAAGGAATGGCATATCTAAAAATTCCCAAGTTTTAAATTAGTATTCTAAAATAAAAATCGCATCTTGAATATTATTATTGATATCATTTGATGCGTAATAATTTTATCTATCCATTGATACCATTCCCTTCCCTGTAAGTTGAATTGGCGAGCAGGAATCGGCAAACACGTTCAATACAATGTTAATCGCCTATGTTCGACTTTGAGAACGAACACCCGGTATATATAATACCCGGCTTCCTACCACAAGCCACACGATACGATACTTGCAAACAACCAGAGAGCGTACTGTTGTCATGCGATTCTTAGTTACCACGTGGTTGGCATCAACATGAAGAGTTTAGGTAGTTGCTTTAAAAACAACATAAAGAAGTTTCAACCCCAATTTACCTGTTGTTTTATTATCATTATAATTTGTTGCAGGAGCACAGGAACGGATGGGCACTCAAAATCTTAGCGGGAAATTGGCATGAATATGACCCGACCGAGTTCAAGTGTAACGCAGGTATTATACTTGCCTTTACGAAAAATATGTCAAAATGTGACAAAATTTATCAAATTTTTTAAAATAAATTTGTCTTTATAATTTAAGTAATAAAACCAACTCGCATAAATAAAACGTTTCTAAAATAGGCTACAAATACATTACTACAATTTTTTCGCAACGAGACGCTTGACTTGAAATTTTTTATTATTGCAACATCTTTTTTTAGTGTAGTACTTCAGAATTGACAATGTTCTCTCATTATGCCGCTTGTGATATCAGTCATCATCATCATCGAGCCGTTCAATCCTTGGGATTAATCCTCTTTTTCTATTGTTGTTACCGCTTGCGATGAGTCCTGGGCATGTTTGTAATTTTCTTCCAATTCTTTCCGTCTCTACATTGTGCTTTCCAGTCTGTTATTCCCATTGCTTTTATGTCATCTTCCATTTCTTCTCACCATCTTTTTCTTGATCTTCCTTTAGCTCTGGGCCGCATTGGGGTCCACTGTGTTATTCGCCTGACTATTTCTGTGGGTTTTTTCCTCATAATGTGTCCTGTCCACTGTAGTCATTGGGCTGTTATATGTCTTACAATGTTCGCTTCACCTAGATGCTCTTCTATTTCTTTATTCATTTTCATTCTTCTTTCGCCTTCCCTTGTTTTATTTGTCCCTAGTATCGTTCTCATTATTTTTCTTTCTATTATCTTCAAGTCTTCTTCCTTTTTACTCATTATTGTAGTTTCCATGGCGTATGTTATAATAGGTCTTATTAAGGTCTGATAAATGTTTATTTTAGTTTTTTTACTAAGCTTTGTACTTTTGAGTAGTGCTCTGTTTATGCCGTAAGCCTGATTTGCTTTTTGAATTTTTTCTTTTACGCGTTCCTTTCCTGTATGCCCCATGGTCACTCCCAAGTAATTGAATGATGAGACTGTTTCGAAATTAAATGTTTGCACTGTTTTTTTCCTCCATATCCTTTCATATCAAATTCTTTTGCTTCTTTGTCGATCTTTTCTATTTCTCTTATTAATGCTTCTCTATAGTTTGCGACTATTGCTACGTCGTCTGCGTAGGCTATTATTTGCCTTTGGTTTATGACGATATTCTTCTGATTTAGCTTTGTCTTTCTGATAATACTTTCTAACACCAAATTAAACAAAGTTGGGGAAATTGAATCATCCTGATTTACCCCTTTACTTATCTCAAATTCATCCGTAGTTATTCCCTGAAATCTCACCTTCGTTTTTGTGTTTTCTAAGCTCATTTTTACAAGATTTATAAGTTTTTTTGGTATTTCCAGTTCTTCTAGTGCTTTTATCATTTTTTCCCTATTTATACCGTCGAAGGCTCTCTTAATACTATGTAAACTTGTCTGTTGTGTTCGTGTGATTTTTGAAGTATTTGTTTTAAAGTGTGTATTGCGTCAATGGTTGATCGGCCCGGCCTAAACCCGTTCTGGTAGTCTCCCAGTTTTTCTTCCGCGTAGGATTTCAGCCTTTTGTTAAATAGGTTTGCAGGGATTTTATAAGTTGTTTTTAGCAACGTTATTGCCCTTTAATTTTTGCAATCTTTTTTGTCCCCTTTTTTGTGTATGGGCGTGATTATTCCGATGTTCCATTACTCGGGAATCCTGTTTTGCTTCCATATTTCTTGTATCAGTTGTTGTATCTTTGTGTGTAGTTGTTCGCCTCCATGTTTTATCAATTCTGCTTCAATTGTATCCTCTCTGTTGGCTTTGTCATTGTGCAGCCTTTTTATTTCTTCTTCTATTTCAGCTTTTGTTGGGGGTTCTATTCCTATATCTTCCTCTCCCATCATTGATGCGTTGTCTTCATCTTTTTCTTTATCTTTTTCTTCTTCCTTTAATAGATCTGTGTAATATTCTTTCCATATGTTCCCTATCATTTGGGGTTCAATCTCAAATTTGCCGGTTTTATCTCTTATTCCTCTTACTTTTATACTTGGTTTGTAGCTTTGTGTTCTTAGTTATTGGTAGAATTGTTTTGCTTTATGGTTTAAATTATAATTCTCTATCTCGTCTAGCTTATTGTTTATACATTCGTTCCTTTTTCTTTTATATATTATATTTGCTGTGTTTCGTTTTATTTCGTATTCTCTTCTGTCCTGTTCGCCTTTTTTAATTATTCATTTGTTTCTTGCGCTGGTTTTTTCTTTTCTGGCTTCTTCACACTCCTGGTCGTACTACTCTTTTCCTTCGTGTCTCCTCTTTTCCTTTCCTATCGCTTCCTCGGCTGCACTTGTTATAATTTGTTTTATTTCTTTCCACTTCTTCGCAAATTTGATTTAAGTGTGTGTTGGTCTGTGGTTTCTGTGGGCGCGTATATATTGATAATTGTTATGTTTTTTTTGCATTTTCAGTCTCAGTACCGCTATTATTCCGTTCACGGGTACAAATTTTATTATGTTGTTCTCTAGATTTCTTTTTATGTAAAATCCTACTCCATTATTCCCTCGTTTTTGCTCCCCGCTATAAAGAAGTGTGAATCCCTTTTTTTACGCCTTCCGAACCTTTCCATCTTACTTCTTGCACTGCCGTTATGTCAATATTGTATCGGTAAAGACATGATTAAGATTATTTTTCTGACACCTTGTCAATTGCCCGCTTGTCCCATTCGCTCATCAAGGAGCAGTAGCTTAACCCAATAAAATAGACATTAAAAAGTATGGAGTAGTAGTACATTATCGCCAAGGGAGAGAAAAGCATGATACAAATACACCAAGGGAAGAATGACGTTCTCTCCTGCCATGTATGTACTATTTTTTCCACGATCGAGAGTAGAAACACAAGAAATAAGTATTTTCATAAAGCATTACAGTCAATTGGAATTATACTGCAATAATTAGCAGCCTTTGAATTCTGTATGTATATCTTACAAATACCACAACCACAGACATTTCTTATATTGTTAGGTGTATAATAAAAGCTCCCTATGGAGATAGTTATGATTATTATGAATAGTACCACAGAATAAACACTTAACGGACTCAGAAGCAACACTCGCAGCCACGCCGAGTACCCGATTTTAGCTATGGCGGCCATATTGAAAGAGAGTAGATCAAGAATAATATGTTGGTGGCACTGTAAGTCTGTCAAATTCAAGGTTAGCAGGTTAGGTTTTGCGTCAGTCTGTGTCAAAAAACTAACTAAATCTCACACTACGACATCCAAGATTTCTGTATACTACCAGAATGTCCGCGGCCTTCAAACTAAATTAAATTTATTATTAGAACATTCCCAAGGTTGCAATTATTATGTTTTGATTTTCACGGAGACTTAGTTGACCGATGGTATGTATATTCGACTCTGAATTGAATTTAGCAATACCAGCCCTCCAAATGAATCTATTTCCATTGCGATAATTTCCAATATGATTTGTTTTCACAATCTTTTTCAGATTAATGATATCTTTAACAAAGTCAATTCTTTACTCGAATTAGCTATGGTCCAGGATCTGAGCAGCACTGTTGCTCTTGCAAATGATATACTGATTTCACCGGACTCTTACCACCCACCCCTTCTGATTGAATTAACATTAGCCGAGCATTGCAACAACAATGAACTTCGTTCCAGTGGTTATTATCGCGACTTTAAATCAGCGAATTATATTCTCATTGAGCAACTACTAGATCAGGTCTATTGGGACAAACTCTTCGAGAATAAAACTTTAGATCAAATGGTCAGTATCTTATACGACATTCTTTATCGTGCTATTGATATCTGTGTTCCTTTGAAGAGGTTATCATTTAAAAGATTTCCCGTATGGTACTCTTCAGAGTTAAAATCTTGTATTATCAGTAAGAAAAGGACTCATCAAAGGTATAGTGTCCACCACTATCTAGAATTCTCTAGACCCCGAGCACTGTCCAAAAAAATCGTAAAAAGGGACTACCAACATTTTGTTAGATCAACTGAACATTCCTTACCTGGGAATATGAAAGAGTTCTAGGGTTTCGTTAATAGTAAAAGGAAAACCAGTGGAATCCCTTCTGAGCTGTCATATAACGGAAAGGTAAGTTCTTCAGAACAGGAAGTAGCAAACCTGTTTGCCGAATATTTTTCATCAGTATATAGTGATGAATCGAAAGATGAACCAGACTGTGCTTTCTCCGATCCCATTTCAAACTTGTCCTCATGTATGTTGTCGATTTCCGATGTATATTCAAAGCTGCATGCGTTGAACCCTTCTAAACGACCTGGCCCTGACGATACACCACCAAGGATACTAACATACTGTAGCTTTAACTTGGCTCGACATCTATTTTATATTTTTAATTGCTCACTTGCAACGGGAATCTTTCCTGATGTCTGGAAAGTGAGCCTTTTGATACCTATATTTAAGTCTGGCGATAAGAGCCTGGTGAGTAACTATAGGCCAATTAGTATTTTGAATTCTATCCCAAAACTGTTTGAATCATTGGTGTGTGACTTCTTAACACCTTCTTTAAAGATCATTTTGATCGATCAGCAATTCGGTTTCCAGTCCCACAAATCTATTGAATTAAATTTATTGACTACATCGATTTCTTACTGAACGCGTTGGATCACGGAATGCAGTTTGATGCTTTGTATACTGAGTTCTCCAAGGCGTTCGATCGAGTTAATCATAACTTACTTCTGTACAAACTACGGCGATTGGGACTGAATGGTTCATTATTAGACTGGTTGCAGTGCTATCTTTTAGGTAGAAGACAAATTGTCAAGCTTCATGGATATCAATCCAAGGAGATAAATGTCCCGTCAGGCGTCTCTCAGGGTTCCCATCTGGGGCCGATACTTTTTAATTTTTTCATCAATGATATCCAGACATCATTTCATCATTCAGAATTCCTTTTATTTGCTGACGATCTTAAGTTCTATTCAGTCGTCAGTGGTCTTGATGACCCCGATAAACTTCAGTTGGATTTAAATAGATTGGTCGATTGGTGTTCCTGAAATTGGATGGAACTGAACGCGTCCAAGTGCTTTCGGATATCATTTAGCCGTTCAAGGAATCCAGTTTCCAATATCTACATAGTCAAACATACTAGTGTTCAAAAAGTGCAGACCATAAAGAACTTGGGTGTGCTAGTGGACTCAACTCTTAACTTTAATTCCCACATTACTAATATAATACCTAAATCTTTTAAAAGGCTTGGATTTGTAAAGCGAGGTTCCCACGACTTCACAAATATCAATTCCATTAAATTACTATATTGCTCACTAGTATGCCGCCACCTAGAATATGCTGCTTGTGTATGGAGCCCAAGATATAACATTCATATACAAAAGCTTGAAAGAATTCAACCCTCCTTCCTCAGATACATAGTAGTCCAGTCAAATTAGATATTTACTTGACAAAAATACTACCTGAAAAGTGAAAACGTATTTTTATAGAAAAAATTCCGTAGAATTCAATGAACTACAAAGTAACAGCTGAATCAGTGAAGAAGTGATTCAAAATGGCGGTCAAAGTAAAGAAAAAACGTTTTTTTGCATAGGTACTAAAATGCACAACAGCAATTTAAAATTATATAAAAAGATACGCTTATGTAGCTTAAAAAAACAAATAAAACAAGCTTTCGAAGGGCAAAATCGATTAATTAGAAAAAAAGTTATCGCCAAAAAACCGTTAAAAATGGCCGATTCTTCAATTGTTATTAACTTTCAAAAAAAACTTATATAACGTGAAATTTTCAGAAAACGTAGTACTCGGTGAAAAGAAAACGCACGTTTTTGAAATTTTCAAAAATGGTGATTATTTTTTGCATAAATCAATTTTTTCGAAAAAAATACGTTTTCGCAGAAATTCATTTACTCAGGTTTCAGAAGTCCTACAGCAATCAGCGTAGACTTATTTTTTTCCTTAAGAGTTATACTACCACATATAATATGAGCGGAAATTTTTTTGCGCTTGCAAATATGTCCAAATTCAATTTGAAGAGTGACCTTTTTTTACGCGCACAAAATGTTGAATATTTGTGTCAATTTTAATTGTACCGAAATTACATCAGCACCATTCGATAGCTGTCAACTCTACGAATTTAAATGCGCTTTTGTTTATTTTAACAACAAAATACAGTTAACTTCAGATTAGTGGTCTTTATAAGACTGACTGTTAGTGTAATTATATATCACAGTCTCAGTGTGTCAAAGAATACTTAGTTGGTATTTTGTCTGGGTAGGCAATAAACTGCAGTAATAGTGATCTCATACGCAAGGGTTTGTACTTTTATAGATATTTATATTATGTAACAATTTCTTGTAAATAATTTGTTTAAATATTCCTTATAATCCTATTGTGAATAAAAAAAATATTTCATGTTTAATGATAGTTTAGAAATGAAATAATTAGTTGCTATAATTATTCTTCTAATTAATATTATGATTCTTATAATTATTATTAGAATCACTATAAAAATTTAAAAAAAGGAATGATATTCTGAGTACATTGTGCAGGCCGAGTAAACGCCGAGTGGAGCGGCCTACTCCGAGTTTATCCCCAACTCGCCATGTCACCGCGCTGAACGAAACATGCATTTTGCAATGCCTAATGTAAACCGGTTTGCAATAAATAATACAAGGTCAATAATTGCGAAATAATTTTTATATTACACTAGAAGTCTTGAGCTAAAGTGTGTGCAAATTTCAGCCGTTAATATTAATAAATGAATGTGCAGCAATTTAAAAAAAAAGTATCTCAGCTTCTATGGGTCGTACAGTAATCTTTTTTTAAATTCGGAGAAAATTGGCAGCTATCGAATGGTGCTTATGTAATTTCGGTACAATTAAAATTGACAAAATATTCCACATTTTGAGAGTTTAAAAAAAAAGATCACTCTTAAAATTGAATTTGCACATATTTGCAAGTGCAACCAAATTCGCGCTTGTATTGTGTGTGGTAGTATAACTCTTAAGGAAAAAATTAGCCTACGATGATTGCTGTAGGGCCTCTGAAACCTGAAAAATTTATTTATGCAAAAAATAATACACATTTTTGCTAATTTCAAAAACGTACGTTTTCTGCTCACCGAGTACTATGTTTTCTGAAAATTTCCACGTTATATAAGTTTTGTTTTTAAAGTTACGAACAATTGAAGAATCGGCCATCTTTAGCGGTTTTTTGGCAATAACTTTTTTTCTAATTAATCCTTTTTGCCTATCGAAAACTTGTTTTATTTGTTTTTTAAGCTTCATAAACGCATATATACTTTTTTAAATTTAAATTGCTGTCGTGCATTTTTGTAAGCAAAAAAACAGTTTTTTCATTACTTTGACCGCCATTTTAAATCACTTCTCCACCGATTCAGCTGTTACTTTGTAGTTCATTGAATTCTGCGGATTTTTTTCTATAAAATACATTTGCACTTTTCCGGTAGTATTTTTGTCAAAAAACGAGGTATTTTTGACAATTTGAGTGGGATATAGCCTTTAAGATAAACTTAACTGATTATGACAATAGTGATTTGGAGGCAGAATAATTGAAAATCAAAAGTTTATGCTCTCGCCGTAAAGAAATGTTTTACTGCTTGGTAAATTTCGTTCTTTCATCCCCTGAGCTTACTGCAGGATCTACAGTGGCTATATAAGGACAGTGTGGTCAATTTTGGTCCTGTTTCTGATTGGTTCTTTTAAAATCCGCCATTAAGAGTCGTTTTACGAAATTACGCATAGTCACACAAAATTGCTTCTAAGTCCTTTATTATTGAAAGTAGCCCCAATAGGAAGTGGAATGAAATAATCCTCATAAAATTCTACAGTGTTCTGTGTAAGCGAATGCCGAATTTTCGTTTGCAAAAGTAAATGTCAACAAGTTAAAGTAAAATGCTTTTTGCAAAAATTGCGCATTAGTCCAAATCAAAAGCTATAATAAACTATATAAATGTCTGAATGCCAAAGATTATTGCATCAAATTAAAGAGAATCTATGGACTACGTAACACTGAATATTCTATTCCTCTAAATTAACTGGTGGAATAAATACAACGGTTTGATTATGAATTTTAAAAAAAATTTTGTTGGGTTTTTGTAAGTAATCTCTGTGTCGATCAACGCAAAATATTGTCAATTTTCGTTTTCTATGTACAAAAACACAATAAAGAAGATGAAAAGGACACCTTGACTTATATTCCAATATTAGGTTGCTCGTTAACGAGGATTTTTAATCTCTGGCAGCGATTCCTTACGTTTCACATCGTATCTTGCCGTTTAATTCTGTTTAAGTAATATTATTGACATTCTTGTAAAATTAATGTTACACTGCACATTTGACCACCTCATATTGCACACATTTTCGCGATCGTGGGTATACAATGCTCTGCAAAGCATCTCCGAATTTCACATATGTCCAGTCCGTATAAAATGACGTTTATGTCACAATTTAGCAGGATGACGTTTGTCTTACAATTTAGCAGGCCGTGCACAGAACAATACCTAAGGGCGTGGCTGGTTGTTGTAGAGACGACTGTTAATGGCTGCCTTTTTTAAAATTGACCACACTGTCCTTATATAGCCACTGTAGCAGGATCTACAGTGCCTTTATATAGACAGTGGCGACAATGGGGTGTCCCATTTTTGATTGGCTCCCTAGATCACGTGGTTTTAGCCGCCATGTTTAGGCTAAATCACCTGTTATTCGTGTTATACTTTTGGCAGTACTGAAGTGTATTTTCCGTCTATGTCAAATTCGATGTTAGTAGGTTAGGTTTTGCGTCAGTTTTGACACAAACTGACGCAAATCTTAACCTGCAAATCTCGAATGTTTTCAGTTCTGCCACACGTAAAACACGTATCACAGTCGACTCTGATCACGGATTTAAATGAACACCCGTTAGAAATTTGCCTAAATATGGCGGCGGGGGTGTGGCTTAGTTGTATTGTCGCCACTGTCTATATAAAGACACTGTAGCAGGATCGGTTTACATGCTCCATCTATACCCACACGTTTGAACAATTTGTTTAAGGCGGCTTTGGAGAGCTCATAGATTTCCATAGCGGGTAAGGTAAATTTTCTTTTGCGCCTTGAATTTCATGTCTAGGCAACTTTAGATACACCTCTTTGCCTTCAATGGAAATGTCGAAAGCGGATTATATCGCTAAGTACCTTATCTGTTAATCTACTACCTGTGAGGAACCTTCTATTTAAAACCAATTTAGCCCAATACATCCTTACAGTTGTTTTCGAATCACCAAATTAAATAATTTTAACTGAAATCTTTTGATGCAATTGATATGTTGTAATCAATAAGTTGGGGACTAATATAATTAACTATTTATAGACAGAATTCTTATGATTTTCGCATAGGTAATTAGTAGACGAATTTGAAAACATCAATTACTATTATAAATGAGAGATGACTGCTACGCTAATGATCCTTATCTGTATTTAGTATCAGCTACGGAATTTCGCCCTTTGTTTGTACAGGTACGTATGCCAATTTAACCTGGTTATGACCAAGCAAGTAAACGGTATAAGGCGATCTTGCATTTTGAAATAACGATGACCCTAAGGTTTTCAGAATCAACTATGGTAATTTATTTCGCAAAGTGGAAAATGGAGCATACATATCTTTCGCATAAATAATGTTTAACAAAATACGTTCAAAGCATGAAAGCTTACATAGCTATATTTTTATAGTTTAAGTTCTATCAATTTATGCAAAACAAACTGCAAATACATTGATATACTTGACGTTTTTTTATGATGATTTATAGTGACACCAGGTATATTAAAAAAAAATAAAAGTGATTGATAGTAGTAATCAAATTACAGGAAAAAAGATAAACTTTTCGTTAAAGAATTCCTACGAATGTAGATGTAAAGCTGCAGCTATATCTTATAATACTAAAGGCAATTTTTTATGTCAAATTGAAACATCTATAGTCCGCGAAGCTCCTGGATATTTTACTAAACAACTTTTTACACCACGTCAAAAACAATATGCTGCAAAATTGAACAGCAAACGTTAAGTACCTATAATGGATTATATGAGTAATAAATGTACAGTTAAAAAACCTCAAATAATTATGTATTTTAGGGAAATCTTTTAAAAGGCGAACTTTTGCTACAGTTGATGAAAACTACAGATTAGAAGTAGAAAATAAAGTAGAAGACATGGATTCTGAAACTTACCCAGAACTTACCTCATTGACATTGTGACACTAAATAATTTAAAAAATCAAATTAAGTTAGTAGTAAAAATTAGGGATGTTGTACCCGGTCTAAAATGAAACCAGGGTACCCAAAAGCAGTACCCGGGTAAACCCGGGTACCCGAAATATATAACAAAAAAGTTAGTGTATATCTGAACATCTGAGGTAACTACTATTTCATTCTTTTACGGCGCGAGTTTTAAGGTGTAGGTACTAAATTAAAATAGTACCTACTCACCAATTCAAATTGCAAGTCGTCTGTTATTCGTAAATATTTTCACACTTCCAAGTGCTATCAAATTCAAGTAGTACGTGACTTTTTGTGCGAAATTGGTAGCAGCATCAACATCACATAGAGGATGTTTTTTTTACTTCACCCATACTGACGCGAATTAATGGTAGGTACTATTGACGGGTTGAATATTTCCGTGAAGCGAATTTATTGCCTTATATGAAACAAGAAACAACATTATGTGGTATGGATGGGGTGATTCTTGTTATTACTGCATGGTTATGTTTTTCCACAACTTATTCCTATTGTTTTTAAGTTTTAATTTAAATAAATCCTGCAGCAGAGCGGAGCATCTGTCGCCGTGGGTTATGGTGTGACAGCTGCTGCTGTGGCCTGTGCTATTAGCTCGGGTGTTATATACAGAATTTGAACGACACCTTCGAATTTTTTTAGCATTTCCTTGCACCACTTAACGCGTGCCTGTTTTTGTTCTTCTTTCAAATTGTGAGGGATCCAACGACTACAAAGCTGCCGGACATGCAAATGATCGTGCAAAATCGTATGTATTTGTTTCGCCGCAATGCCTAAGGATGTCTCTATCTCACTATATGTCACATGCCGATCTGATAATAGTAATTTTTGTATTAAGTGCGCGAAATGGGTGTTTCTTTATGGCGCGTGAGAATGTCAATTTTCAAAACACGAATTTTGCCACGAAATACAAACAACGCTTTTTCTACAGCCGTCAGAATAACAGATTCTCTGCAACAAAATCATACGTATATAGCAAATAAGTAGAGTAATATTATTATGTACGTAACGTTTTATATGTGTTGTAACTAAGGAAATGGTGTTTGTAATAATAAATTTAAAATCTAGTGCGTAATAGTTATTTACTATACAAGTGGGATAGCAGCATGATTAATATACGTGTGTGTAAGTTACAAAATTTTATCTACTCTAGTGGGATAAGTAACTCATTACGTCACTCATTTGACACTATTTCAGTTACGTAATGAAGCTCATTACACAACTCAGTTGCGTAATGGTTTCATTACGCAGCTGAGTTGTGTAATGGCTTCATTACGTAACTGAAATAGTGTCAAATGAATGACATAATGGCATTTATCTACTTTGCGTTCGTACTGAGGCTATTACGATACGCATTTGCGATGCTATAATAAAAATACTAAAAATTTTCATTTTTTTGCTTAAAAAAGTGGTAAAGTAGATAAAATACTGTATGATACCTCGTTTATAAGGCATTTTGTAGCACTTACTCCTTTAGGGCACTCCTCGCTTCGCTCGTCGTACCCTAAATCCGTGCGTGCTACAAAATGCTTCTTATAAAACTCATATCATAATGTACTATTGCCTACTAAAATATTTTTGAAATTGACAGATCTGACATTTCTCTTAATGCATTTTTCTCAATTTTAGGCAGTCGTAGATAAAATTTTGTACAATACATGTGTGATAATGCATCATTAATATACTTGTGTGCTTACATACACGTATATTAATGATGCTGTTATCCCACTTGTATAGTAAATAACTATTATTTCCGATCTAGTGCGTGAAACGCAATTTATCTACTTTGCGTTCGTACTGAGGCTATTACGATACGCGTTTGCGTATCGTAATATACACAAAGCGATGCTATAATAAAAATACAAAAAAAAATCATTTTTTTGCTTAAAAAAGTGGCAAAGTAGATAAAATACTGTATGATACCTCGTTTATAAGGCATTTTGTAGCACTTACTCCTTTAGGGCACTCCTCGCTTCGCTCGTCGTACCCTAAATCCGTGCGTGCTACAAAACGCTTCTTATAAAACTCGTATCATAATATACTATTCACGCACACTTATTGAAACGTTAATGTCACTTTTATGTGTCAGTTGTAGAAAAAATCATTTCACGCACAGCATCGATATTTTTCGCGACAACAGAGGTGGATGAACGACCTTCGCGAAGATAGTCATCAAACGTTGGTCTTCCACGCTTGAATTCCGCGAACCATTTGTAAACCGTAGTTTTGGATGGTGTTTCATCCCCAAATGAGGAACTAAGTTTTTCTACACATTACTGCAGTGTTAAACCGTATCGACATTCATAAAAGATCATCACTCGAAGATCACGATTCGAAATTTCCATTTTTCACACAATTAGTATTCTGTCAAATTCTGTTGAAACGAAACTGCTCGGTTTGAAATCGAACTGTCAACTGAATTATAGATTAATAACGTAAAATTTTACGAATATGACAATTGCAGGACGCTGGCAATGCAAGGAGTACTCGATTCCGGGAACTTTAGCAGTGTACCTCGTACAGTAGTGTAAAAAATAATATATGAACCACTGTTGAGAAGACTATTATATCCTTGCACTTGTTTTGGTTAATTGGATTTTGATCATCATTGAATATCTTGGAGGTGCAACTCTTCTAGGATAAGCTCTAAACAGTTAGAACAAACTACATGTAAATCTATAATTTAATTATTGTTTTAATGAATTTAGAAATGGAAGCTGAGTAATTATTTAAAAATAACTAATGTATTGCTTTTTATTGGTAATTTCACTAAGTCAACACCCTTTGTTGCAATTTTGAAAACATAAGCCATTCACAAAAGCAAAAAAAGATTAATTCTGTCTTAGCTGACAATTTCCGCAAATTTCTAATTTCTATACAGGTAGCCGACTTCTACTAATAAAATAATAAGTTTCTGGTCAACAAATGTATTACAATGTTGTTTAAAAATAAAATAAAAGTTTTCGATACACTATTACAGAAGATAATTAATTTTGTCATTGTAATAATACCGAACTGTTACTGTCATAGCTGAAATCGGGTTCACGGCGCAGCCACGAGTGTCGCTTCTGAGTCTGTTAGGTGATTATTCTGTGATAGTACATTCTATTATAAGTGAGTGACATAAGTCATTATACACTAGTGAAAGGTTTTTGATGCACGTACATGCAAGCGCATGTGTAGCACTTCTCCGCAGTGTATAATGGCACTTTACTCAGGTGTGAATTCAGCGTTTTAATTACAGTAGCAGCTTTTGTACAAAAAAGTTCAAAAACGGTACCAACTGAATTTAATGGAGATTTTGTCAAATAAGTTAAAACAAAAATAATCTCCTATCACCATTGCATAGCTGTTAGGTCGCTGATAACGATTACATAAAGTATATCAAAAGACCCCACTGTAAGATAATAGCTATTTATATAACAAGTACATAATGTAAAACTTTATCTGACGAGTTTATTTTGTGGTAGAGTGAGGTCAATAATGTCAGATTATGTACGAGTTATATATAAAACTTTATGTTCGACTGGTAAAATTTCATATATTAGGTACCAAATATCATTCAAATCGATACAAACGCTCCATTGTTATTAGCAAATTTATATATTTTTATTTTGAAGCAGAATATTAGCCTAACAAAGTACATTACTTGTACATATGTAAATTGAGATAAATCTTCATATTTTACGTAGTCTGTTTACGCGTGTCCACACATTCAGTGGATTTAAATACTAGTTGGCTACCCATTCTTAAAGATGTAATCCAGTAATCGGCTGTCAGTGTCACCCTGTTTATTGGAGAGGTTAGTCACATTCTTCTACATCTCCAATAAAATAAGCTAAGTTCTCCTTGTTGATTTTTAAGTTAAATAGTTAATGTTGATAACGGAAGTAGATCTGTCTTCCGAAACATTCATGTTTTAATATTTTTCGTTTTGTAGTGTGGCGAAATACCCAAAAAAATAGCATAATTATTGAAGTGCCACAAAGAAGTTTCATCTAATCATAAAAGATGTTAATTATGCCCTAGAATTTTTGTAATGCCTTTTCTTTAATTATTCAGAATATAATTTGTATTATTTATAGCATTTTTGTTTCTGAAAAATAAATGTTATTATCTGCAGTCTAATTTGTGTTCGTTGCATCACTTCTCAAGGTTTTCAAAAAAATATCGGTGAAGTTTTATTAATTATGTATCATTATCATTACTATGTCAATAATTTAGAAATTTTTCTAAACCTGAATCTTCCAAACACTGTTAAAATAATTTCAAACCACAGTCTACTCTGTTTCTACAATAAAAAATCAGACTATACATTACATTACAAAAAATCTGGTGTGATACACGCACACAACTTCATTTTACAGTCATCTTATAATTAGCCAAAAATTTGATTTAAAATGTTTTAAGCATTTGTCAAAAATTTTCAAAAATTAGAAATTCTGCAAAAACGGTACAAAATAGAGCATTAGTTGAAGAGACAAATTTTCTCTAGAATTTTAAGCTGAATTCAAAAATGTAATAATATACCGGGTGTTCTATTTAAAATAAGAGTTAATAAAAAAAATAGACAAAAAAACCCATTTTAGAAGTATTCAACTGGAAAATCATCTATCTCACATCAATACACATTCAAAATGTAATAAAAATGTAAAGTTTAAAAAAAATCGTTAGAGCCGTTTTTTAAAAAATCGAAAAAAACTGCAAAATCACAAGAGTAAACACCTACTTCCGGTTATGCGATTTTCTTCAAAAGCTTGCTGTCGCATCTACATGGTACAGAAAACTTATATATGAAGTTTCAACGCAATACCTCTTTCCGTTTTTGAGATATTCTGTTCACAGACACACACACAGACAGACAGACAGACACACAGACCAATGAAAAAAAATATGTTTTTTGGGATCAGGGGACTCTAAAACGTGAAGATCTGTTGAAAACTCAATTTCGAATTTTTGGGGTGAATCCAATACTTCCTTTATTGTAAAAGGAAGTAATAATGACTGGAATACATCTAACCATTGCTGAAAAAGTAGAAATTGTATTTAGATGATGAAAAACGTTTCCATTAAAATTTCGATTTCAACTATTTCTGTGATTCTGAGTAACTTTCTTAGACACTTTTTTCGATAAAACTCGGGTCTACTATAATTCTTTAATTTTTCGCATTGTGATCGTAGTAAGACTCCTGGTTTACACTATAATCACTTAAAAATTTTAAAAATCTTTTTAAAGCGTACTATAATTGACCAAAATTTAAAATCGATCAGACAATAAATAAATAAGGAAGATACAGAGTGATTTTTTTAAATTGAATTGCAGCAGGCCCTGGAGAGCCTGAATCAACTGGCAGTACTGAAGTGTATTGTCAGTCTATGTGAAATTCGAGATTTGCAGGTTAAGTTTTGAGTCAGTCTGTGTCAAATAACAAGCAAAACATAACCTACAAACCTCGAATTTGACATAGACTGACAATACACTTCAGTACTGCCAACCCATTTGGCTAACCAGGGCCTGCTGCAATTCAGTTTTTAAAAATCACTCTGCACCAGGGTCTGAAAGTAAAAGATGAAACACACTACATAGCACACGACAACAGCAACTATCTCTGTTCACCTCCCCTAATCATCAATTCTAGTACCCAAACCATACCAAAAAATCACATGCGGTTAGCCGGAGCATTACAAGGATCACATCAACATACCTTCGCACGGGGCTGGACATAGCGAAGGAGTGGGCACGCCGAGGGCCTTGATCCGCAGCTGCATGGTGGGCGAGGGCCTCTGTGCGCTGGGGCTCTCGGGCGTGCCGCTGCAGGTGAGGTCTAGGCCACAAAGCCGAGGGTGAGGGCTGCACCGGGGGTAGTGCCTGGGGTGCCAGGGTGACTCGTTGCTCGTGAATTCGTGGCGCTGCAGCGGAGGCGTCGGTTCACAGTCCTGTGACTGGGAGCACTATGCTTTCGAAGTCGAATGACAGCAAACAATTCATACTGTGTACTAAAAATTCGCTGGCTATTTGAAACTGAAAATGGTTGCAGTGTTGGGTTTTATATAGAGTTCCTATATAGTATAAGAGTTGAGACAACGCAAATGTCAGCCGCCATTACTGTTCCAAAAATAAATGATAGCATACAAGGCCAGACTTGTCTTTCTTAGTATGTGTCACCTATGAATTTAATTACTTGTAACTTTGTCAATGTCAAAAAAAAATTAATTTAAAGCGTTTATGAAAACTACACTGGTAGGTATCTACTACGGATCCTGTATAAGTAATCTTTGAGAAAGAGTTGAAATAACGTAAAAGCAGTAGCTACAGCATTGGATTTTAGTTTTCGTTTGCCACCCAGACGCACTTTTTCCCACCGAGTCTGGTTCTACTTGCGAGCTTTTTGCTTCTAGTTTTTGGAAATTTGTGTCAATGGATATGAGGCCCCGTTCGAATCTACTTTTAAAGCAAAAAATGCAACAACCCGTATTTCGAAAACTGTAGAAAAATAATTATTTAATTACTAACTAATTTTTAAGTAAATTCCATATACATACTTACAACTCTGCAAGATACGCTATTTAAAGAACTATTGTCAGGTAGAAATGGAACACATAATACATTATTTGCAAAATCAGTGTTAGACCTAAACTCAAATAAAAATTTGTCAAATGTGACATTCTCAGAACTGGTTTCTACAGTAACTATAGGACTTACTTTTGGCGCGAAACTGAACATGTGTAGTGGATCACAACTAATCAGCATATTCTATTCCCGACTTGTCTCAACTCTTATAATATTTAGGAACTCTAGGTTTTATTAGATTGCGAGATGGCGAGATGGCCATATTCTACCTTAATACAGTGATACAGTGGTCTTCAATTAAACACTGCCAAAATAATAAACTTCTCGTACAGCGCACATTAACAAATACGCCTCCACATAGGTACTATAAATTTCACCTAAATAGAACCATCAAATCACACAATTCAACTGTTTTAGAGATTATTTTGTGTACACACTATAGAGATAACAGAATACTAATAGAATACAAAGATCACCTATTGCTGCGGATGCCGATATGCTTAAATATTGGCCTTCTGGTTCTGACTCGCAGCTTCATGCGACACAAATGTCAGATACAACAGTATATTGCAATTGTTTACGGTTGCGGTTAATGAATTTTGATAATTGTTATAAATATGGACAACGTACTAGAAAAAACATGAATTATGAAATGGATTTATAATGAGAACAGGTAGAAGCAAGCCACAAGGAAAACGTTTCAGCCACGTGCCAATGGTTACAGCGCTAGTTGATCTCTACTCTATTAGCATTATTTTATTCTTATACGGTGTCTATTTATGAAATAATCTAAACAATAAGGTAGAATATAAACGTCCTGTTCTTTTAGCAAATAAGCTTTCGTCTTTTCAGCCTGTGCCTGTGTTAAATGGAAAAGACTGAAAACAGTTGCAGTTTGTAGATTTAATGCAAATACTTCTCAACTAGGTAGATTTTGTACTCAAGTGAAGCACTGAACAACGTCGTATTAATTTGCCCGAGCGGGACGCGAGGGCAAATTACGACGTTGTTGGAATGCACGAAAATAATTTCCGGATATGAATTAATGCTCGAATGCAGATTCGGTAAGAAAATCGTAACGCCACAAACCCTCACAGTTAGGTTGGTCTACCTACAAAAAATTTCCAAGAAATTTTTTTATTGTCTTGGTTACTGCTCGTGAACTAATTTTTCTATTGGTCATTAATGAGTGTCGTACGATTTTCACATATAATCTCATAAGATCATTAATTCTTTCCGGAAAATTTTTTGAGTGCGTTTCAACAACGTCGTATTAATTTGCCCGAGCGGGACGCGAGGGCAAATTAGGACGTTGTTGAGTGCACGAAAAATAATTTCCGGATATGAATTAATGCTCGAATGCAGATTCGGTAAGAAAATCGTAACGACACAAACCCTAAAAAGAAGTAATGTCTACCTACAAAAAATTTCCACGAAATTTTGTTGTTGTCTTGGATACGGCTCGTGAACTAATTTTTCTATTGGTCATTAATGAGTGTCGTACCATTTTCAAATTAATTTTTAGTTCAACATTATCTATTTTAGAGAACTCTGAAATACTTTCAAAACAACATACAATAGACCAGGTGTAGGCTACTGGGAACAACAAATGATGCAGAAGATATTGATAAAAAGAACGGCAGTAATGTCAGCAGTGAGTAACTATTATAGAAACTTAAAATTATAGTTTATAAATCTTAAAATTTAGATTTTAGTAGATCACGTAGTACCTACTACACCAAACTTACCAAAAACACCAAAAATTAGCATTCGTAATACTAGAAGTCATGCAAGTGTATCAAAAGAATGGCACGAATTGCGAAAAGCCATTATAGAATGAAATAAAAATTGAGAAGAATTGGAAGTAAAGAAATTCAACAACGGAAACAAATACTCGAGCAATTAAAGCTCAAAAATCAGTTGTTATAGAAGTTATTAGATAAATGTATGTACAGTGGCATTAAAGTTACTTTTCATTGAAATAACGTATAGGTATTTTTAATTTTTATATGTATAAAACAAATTAATATGAGTGTTTATTCGTACAAACCATATAATTGAATGTTAAAGCAAATAATTGTTTAAGAAATTGCAAAGTAAAGACAATAATCACTTTTGTAACTACAGAATCTTGCTAAATCAGGTCCAGTAATTCACCATTGTATTGCCGTTATACCTTGGCGCTGGTGGTATTTGTAATGCCCACGGCCTCGGTCACTGAGGATTAACAGATCATGATAATCCGATTATAAGCATGTATTAATTAATAAACAACAAAGCAGCTCCAGTGCATCGGGTTTAATATGATCCTTTTAACGAAAAAGTAATTTGCTTGCCTCTAACAAATTTAGCTACAACAGAATTATATTATTCTGCAAGGTTATTGTCCATGTTGTGAAGTAAACTGTAGATGTCATTTGCTATTTTCCTTGTTCTTTTCGTAAATTTTACAGGTTTTAAATAAGGAATTTGATTTTCCTATATAAAGATAGAAGTAAGAAAATATTGAATACCTAAGATTTAATATATGGCTATACCTCTCCAGATTCCATTTTTGCTTTGCTACAAAATTATTCCTAGTATTTTTTTGTGATTGCCAAACACATGGTGTGACCGGTTTAGATGATCTTTTAAATTTATAGTTTTTTTCTTTTTCGTCTTTACTTTTAGACCAGTAATTGACAGCTCCAGTGAGGCCAAACATAATTTTGCACCTTCAGATTCAAAAAATATGTTTTGATTTGCAATAATGTCTTAATTTAGAAATTTCCAAAATGTTGTCGCTGTCAAAATGAGGGGTAGCACTAAGTTTTTGTAGAAAATTATACGTAACTTTGTTTTTAAAATTTTCTTGAATATTTTTATCTTCATTATCTGAATATAATTCGCTCCCACAACTGTTTATGTGGAATAATGATGGCACTGCATTATATTTTAGTCTTTTACATGGGGTTTTTCCTGTTGTCATTACGAACTGGTCTGGTGTAAAATGTTCTTCGCATAATCTACGATTTTTCAGGATGCAAGTTCTTAATACCAGATCTTTCTACCCATACTTGAATGTAAGGGTAATTTTTTGGAAACCTAAACACAGAAATGTTCTTGCTAGAACGGTTCTTACATCCAACTGCCGAACAGCCAGTCATTTTAGTAAAATTTATTAACAATAATGATCCTCGACACCGAAATGTCAGTGAGGCTAAAGGTGATGAATGAATGAATGCCCTATTAAAAAATCACATAAAGAGAATGCCACTTGTAATTACAGCAAAAACTACAAACGTCAAATGACATTAATAATTTCCATGGCCGGCTGTCACTTTAACATTTGTCACACAATTCAGCAGGCCATGGAAATTGGTTCCAACCTATCAGCATTGATCACTTGTATGTCCCATCTCTAATCTTAATAATAGGAAACACCGCCTAGAGACATCTATTATAGTAATTAATACTGAAACGTACCTATTTTATTTATGGCGACAAATTTAAATATTTGACATATGGAATACAATAGCATATGTTGTTTCTATAGAAATGCTTATTTTTCAAATGTCGAAAATTGAAATATGAATGGATTAAGTGACCTTTGAAAATGTATTGACAACTTAAATGTTATTCTAACAATCAAAATAGTTATAGTTTGACCATCCAAATCTGGTTTTTTATTTTTAAGGTTATAATGTCAAATTTGTATATTTCTATGCATTCTTCGTGGAAACGTATATAAAGCATTACACAACACTACGTTAATTATCAGGTTAAAAAATGCAACAGTTACATCTTAACCACATTTTCAAATTAAACACCAAATAATCGGTTCTCAATTAAATTCAAAACGGAAAACAAGCGGAAAACACAAACGGGAAACAGAAATACACATATTATAAGAACGCTTTAGCAGCAGGGTATTGCAGTGGTTAATAATGTTTTATCTCAACCAGACTTTGAACACCTGCAATATCAAGCACCAGACAATTCTTTGCACATTGGGAGCATTTCTATAGTAGCCCCGGTATAATAATATCGTCGTTTTTTGCCACATAAGAAGGATTGTATTGTTTTTTTGCAGCCTTCACAACAAACTCCTTGCGGGTTTCTGCTGATAAAGGTTAAACAAGCTGTGCAGTTAACCATTGGCACCCATAAGGGTATCACTATCGTAACAGTTGAGGTCTTCTTGTTATCACCGAAAAACTTTTTAACTTTCACTCCACACTCAGTCCAGCTCTGTGTACATTCTTAGTTGTGAAAATATTCACATATAATCTCACAAGAGCATTAATTCTTTCCGGAAATTTTTTGAGTGCGTTGCAACAACGTCGTATTAATTTGCCCGAGCGGGACGCGAGGGCAAATTAGGACGTTGTTGGAATGCACGAAAAATTATTTCCGGATATGAATTAATGCTCGAATGCAGATTCGGTAAGAAAATCGTAACGACACAAACCCTAAAAAGAAGTAATGTCTACCTAAAAAAAATTTCCAAGAAATTTTTTAGTTGACTTGGTTACGGCTCGTGAACTAATTTTTCTATTGGTCATTAATGAGTGTCGTACGATTTTCTACTAAATTTTAAAATGGTTAGTGCCAACTACCTAGTGAATTGTGTGTTCGGCAGCAACGGGTTGAATTTTTACAAGAATTTTGTGGTATTAATAAACAGTAAAAATACTACATGTTGCATGTTAATTACATTTTTATTGCACATATCTCTAAAATTACAGACTATACAGCCTTATGTAAAAATTATTTCGAACCACAGCAGCTTGTTAACAGTGGTCATTTCTGCAACTTTTAACTGATTGTGGTTTTGTTGTTTTACGACTGGTTACGGACATTTTTTCATCTAATGTCGTACTTTTTATAATGTTAAGTGGCGGATCAATTAGAAATTACATTGAGCATCCTTTTCTTTCGGCACTAACACTATTTTTGTTATTCGATTATTGTCGTGCTTTAAAATAGCCACAAATTTGTTTTTAGAACGTGATATGTATTTCTCGAATGGAAAATTACTTCAACGTATTTGACATTATTATATAATTTACGGAAGGGATGACCAGTTAAATCTGTTCGATATTTAACAAGAATGCATTTATATCCCACAATTTTAAAAAGATTAATGTTCTGCGAGCTATCCCAATATTTGCTCCTACAGTGACTAGTTCATTTAAATTTTTGAAAGAATCCGGTGACAATAATTTTCTTAACGTTAATACTACAGTAACATACATGGGGAATATTTATAATTTTTTCCAAATACACGTTTCAAAAAAAAGTCAATGCATTCGTCCCTTGGATAGCAGCATTGCACCTTACGTTCATGTAGTACGGGACTACCAGGATTGACAAAAAAAACCGCACACGCTCAAGAATTTTCTTCAGAAAGTACTTATTTATACATAAAATTGCTTCTTGAGCAAGCTGGCTTCTATTATGTATTAACACGAGCATTCAGTTCTGATGCAGTTTAAGCAATTTTCTCTCAATGAAGCTACAAATGCCCGAACAGCAGAATATGCACTAAGGCAAATTTTGCGCTGTGGAATAGTTAAATCGTCTGCCAGTTCAAATAGCGCAGAACATTTTAGTTTTATTAGTAGCATTGCCCAACTGTCATCTCTCCAAACAGCATCCATCAATAGCGAAGGATTGTTATTACCAGTAGAACTACGGTTGAAAATCCAAAGTTTAAAAATCAATGATATGCCTGAAACCAACATTTATTCAGCATCCATAGCATTTGTATCGGCTAAACTGTAGAATCCGAGGCCAATTCCCGTCCTTTTATTGCTTCCCTGATAATTTTGGTTATGGTTACTAGAGAAACACGGTTAATAATAATTAATATTACCAATAGCAGGGGAAATGGCTCCAGATTCTGCAGTTTTCCCTTTGTTTATTAAAAATACAACAAAAGATTACCTGTGATAATTGTATCTCCCCACTATTGTCAACTACCGTGCCAGGACCCTTGCTACGATTAATTTATCTGCAAGACCGTGGATTAAAACTTCCACAAATAAACTTACTTTATGTATTGATTTATTAGAAATTGTGTTAAATTTCAAAAACAATAAACTGAGATATCATGGTGCAACTAACCTTTTAAAGTTAAACGTCAGATTTTGACATTTGAGCTAAGAAACACACTAAATGCTTTTAAATTCTCACAATAGGTGGCTACAGGTGGTGTTCCCTATGTGCAGGCCATAGTAATTTAGTTGGCCGTGTAAAAACACAAAAATAAAAAATATTCGTTTTACACAAGAATAAAATCCGTAAACGTCAGAAATGGAGGGACCCCGTAGACGCCAACTATGTCGGTAAAAAATGTAACTGATACCGTAAACAGTAGATGGCGCCCTTTCAAAAGTTTGTATAAAGTTACTAGATATACAGGGTGTCCCAGATAAGAGCAACTACATGGGGATTTCGGAAACGGCAAGAGATACACGGTGGCTTAAATGAGAGAAAAGTTGCGCTATTCTGAGCCCAGTCAGATGCTGTATCGAAATTAAAAATATCTACAGGGGTTTTTAAAATATCGAGCAAAAACAAAAAATTGTGGTTTTCGAAAAATTGCAATATCGTCGCCATCTTGTAAACAAATTTAATAAAATTTGGTAATTTTGTATTAGCGACTACGGCCAATCGAATGACGTTAACGAATTTTTTCTAGGCCTTCTAGATTTTTTGCAACCATAGCCAACTTTGTTATTTCTTATGGGCGCCATATTGGATTTATACGTCATTAAATAGCGCATAAAAATACCTTTTCAACCATGTATAACAGGCCTATCTTTAGATGACGCAAAGTAAAATTTATTTAAAAAACGGTGTTTCACTTAGTTGGCTGTGAAACAAATACCGCAATTGTGTTTGTTGTCATAGCTATGTACCTATCTGTCAAAACATTGTTATTTATTTGGTTCTATCTGTTAAGAGTTTAATTTTTATATTTAATATGGAAAGGTATTCAAATCGGGAAAAAGTGGATATGTATGATTGTTTCATTTTGTGCCGGAGGAACGCTGAACGAGCTCAAGATATGTACTTTCAGCGATATCCAGAAAGACGGCAACCAGGTTTGTCGATCTTCAGAATGCTTAGAAATAATTTACTTACTTATGGTTCCTTTAAAAAACACAATCGAAATAGAGTGGGAAATGAAAATATGGAAAATCTTGTTTTGCAAAGTGTTATCGACAATCCTCGTACCTCCCTTCGTCAAATGGAAAATAATGTTGAAGTGCCTAAATCAACTGCTCAGAGAATTCTCAAAAAATACAAGTATCGTCCATATGTAGAACATATTAGTCAAGGACTCCGAGATGGTGACTTAGAAAGGAGAATATCGTTTTGCAATTGGTTCTTAGAAAAATGCCAAGAAAATCCTCAATTTCCGCTTAAGGTTCTGTGGTCTGATGAAAGCAGATTTACAAACTGCGGGGTATTTAACAGACACAACAACGTGTACTGGGCCGATCAAAATCCGTTCTTACATCGTGAGGTGCGTCATCAAGTTAAGTGGGGTTTTAATGTATGGCTAGGAGTCATAAACGGACACGTACTATTTAACATTTTTCATAATAATTTGATTGCACCTCGATATCTTGAAATATTACAAAATTACGTCGACCAAACTTTAGAAAATTTGCCTCTTCAAGATGTAGCAAACATGTGGTTCCAGCAAGACGGAGCACCTCCACATAATGCAAGAATCATAACTGACTATTTGAATCAGCAACATGGAAATAACTGGATAGGAAATCGAGGTCCGGTTGCCTGGCCTGCTCGCTCGCCGGACCTTACGCCACTTGATTTTTGCCTTTGGGGATATTTAAAGGATAAAGTTTATTGTACTCCTTATAATACAGTAGAAGAACTTGAGGCAGCCGTTGTTCAAACCATTGAAGAAATGCCTGGACAAATGGTTAAAGATGCATGTATGTCTCTAATTCATCGATGCATGACGTGCATTAATAACAACGGTGGAATTTTCGAACATTTAATTTAATTTATTTTAATTCAACGCTCTGTCATCGGTTTTTTTTTGGTTGTGAGTTTAATCATAAATAATGTATTAGTTGTTAACTTTAGTATCATAAATAAAAGATTATTTTTTAAAGACATTTTTAAGAAAACACAACTGCGGCATTTGTTTCACAGCCAACTAAGTGAAAAACTGTTTTTTTAATAAATTTAACTTTCCGTCATCTAAAGATAGGTCTGTTATACATGGTTGAAAAGGTATTTTTATGCGCTATTTAATGACGTATAAATCCAATATGGCGGCCATAAGAAATAACAAAGTTGGCTATGGTTGCAAAAAATCTAGAAGGCCTAGAAAAAATTCGTAAACGTCATTCGATTGGCCGTAGTCGCTAATACAAAATTACCAAATTTTATTAAATTTGTTTACAAGATGGCGACGATATTGCAATTTTTCGAAAACCACAATTTTTTGTTTTTGCTCGATATTTTAAAAACCCCTGTAGATATTTTTAATTTCGATACAGCATCTGACTGGGCTCAGAATAGCGCAACTTTTCTCTCATTTAAGCCACCCTGTATCTCTTGCCGTTTCCGAAATCCCCATGTAGTTGCTCTTATCTGGGACACCCTGTATAAAGTACCGCAAACCATCAAGCTAATGAGTGTGACAGAAATAGCGCTACTTTTGCCCCAAAATGGCGTCCTAATCTCAAATCTTCCATCAAACGTGCGACGCTTGACAGACCATTTGACATAAAGCATTGGATGCTGGCTGTCATCACATTGTTCGTTCATATTGTTTTTTACTTGGTTGGTTCATAAAGTATAATTATGCCTGGTTGTTGTGTATCGAATTTTAAAAACAGTACCGCCAAAGGCTTCCGTTTATTCAGATTGCTCAGTGGTGAAAAGAATGCAAGCAGAAGAGAAGTGTGGTTCTGTGCCATTAATCAAGACAATGTGCCGATAAATGGGAGGGTTTGTGAGGCGAGTAAATATATCAAAGCAGATATAACATATTATAACACTCACTCATTTAAGGTGCATTTTTCTGATGGTCAATTTGAACTGTCAAGAGCAGATGGTAAGAAAAAACTATCTCCAAATGCATATGCTGATCTGATGGTCGAAAACAACAAAAGGAGAAAATGTGATGCTTCGGAACAGGAAATGGACCACAGTGCATGCGTAGAGCAAACCATTACAGGTCCAAATGCAAGTAGTGTTGAAGGAGAAATGTCACATGGAGACAATCTCGACAACAGCTTGTATGAAATAGAACAAGAAGTAGACAATATCAACACTATCAAAGAACTCAGACAACGATTGAAGGCAACCCTTGCAAAGTGCAGGCTATATGAAAGAAAGTTGCAAGAAAAGAGCTCAACAAACTTAGAGAAAATTTTTAATGAAGATTAGCTGGTATATCTGGAAAAAAATAATGGTCGTGGATCATTGTGGTCAGAGGATACAATTACAAGGGCTCTTCGCTTATGTCTGGCCTGTGGTTCCAAGGGCTATGCAGAAATTCGAAAACAAAACCTTCCATATCCAAGCATTCGCACTTTTTGCAACACAGAATAAGAAACTTGAAATTTAAAGCAGGTATACTGGACGAAATCTTTGGCATGTTGAAACTGAAAGTTAGTATTGGTGAAGGTTGATTGGATAGTCCATCAGTATTAGTACTTTTATAGGGGTGTGCAAATATTCAAAAATTTCGAATAATTCGTTTCGAATCGAATATTCAAATTTTCAAATAATTAATTGAATAATAATATTAACTTAAATTTTATATAAATAATAATAATAATAATCAATAATAGCACTATTTGCACACCTTTAGTGCTTAAGCACTATAAATATTGTTGAAGTAACTACTAATTTAGACTTTTCTTGGTGGAGGTGGAGACATTTGACCAGCAAGAAAAGCACGCAACGTTGATTTTGGATGAGATGGCCATAACACCAGGGCTGCAATACGATAACACGCTTTCCAAGGTGGTTGGCAGGCCTACCATGCACTCATCAGGTGGTGTCGAAAATTCAAATGAGCTGGCAACTCACGCTCTTGTATTGATGTTGGGAGGATTGTCGACTCGATGGAAGCAGATCGTGTGCTACGAATTTACCGGCAATTCATTTTGCGCTTCTGAACTTTATAATAGAGTCACTGAAATACTCCAGAAATCGTATGCTATAGGTATCATTGTAAGAATTGTAATTTCTGATATGGGAGGGCAAAATCGTAGCATGTGGAAAAAGTTAAATATTGTTGCATCAAGGTTTAGTAAGATTACAAATTTTGTTAAACATCCATGCTTCGCAGATGAGAAATAATTTTTTTCGAAAACTGTCATCAAATGTTGACATTTTCGTTAAATTCTCAGTAAGCAAAGTGATTCTTTTTGTCACTTAACAGCGAAATACTTTTATGTCCTAGAACGCAAAACTCTTTTGCGTTCTAGAACATAAAAGATGTGTCAAAAATTTTTTAATTTTTTAGGAATTTATTTGTGATTTTATTAATTAAGTAACCCACATTAGTTTTATATTAAGTAATTTAAAATTTCAATGGATACTAATAACTATTATAAATATGACTAATTTATGTTGTACTACTAGTACGATGTAATTAGTCCAAAAAACGGCCTAACCTCAACATCCAAAGTAAAAGTTTCCCTCCAACTCCAAATTATTCTATACATTCCACATATTGTTTGGTAAAAAGTTACACCATTTTAAGCGTCGGGTTTAGGGGGGTAGGGGGGAGAAGTTAGTAAATTAGTAGTTTTTATCAGTTTTTCTTAAATATTTCGAAAACTATGCGGTTTAGCGCGAAAAGTGTTATATACAAAAATAATCTACATTAAATTGCGAACAAAAATGGTTCGGTGCATAATCTTGCTAAAGTGAACGGTTCCAGAGTTATGGAGGGTGTAAATGTAGAAATTTTTTAGATTTTTTGGAAAAAATATGACATCACTAAGGAAACTATTTTTTTTTGATCTGCTGTCATTTTTGTTATTGTTCGTCTTCAGAATACTGTGCGAACTATGTGATAATCACTTGAAAGTGTGTGAATTACGGCGGAGTGTGTGTTGAAACCCCAAAGCTGACCCCAGTGCAGTGGCTGACGCTGGAAAGCATTTCCTTCTTGCGATGTTTGGAGCCAAGAACACTGAAGATCTAGATTGTTTTCGCTACCAGTGTTACTTGCAAGGCTATTGCAAAACAGCCTATACATTATTCATTGTTCAAGTTGGCTGCACTTCCCCCCACTTCAGCAGCTTCCAGGCAGCATTGATTTAGAACCTACCACCAGGTGCAGCAGTGGCTGAATGAGAAGAAGAATCCGCTCGAGTGGGGGTAGAAGAAGATTGGCGAACACCTGAGACCAATTACAGTACGTCCTGCAGCTCCTCAGGAATTACTTTCCCTCATAGTGTGCGCTTGCAAAGACAAATGCGTCCGTAACTGCGAGTGCAGAAAGAGTGGTCTAAACTGCTCAAGCATATGCGGTAATTGCTCAGGCCTAGGATGTGATAACAGGGACACGAACATCATAGACGAAGATCTAGAAGAGGAGGGTGCTATGTTTGAAGAGGACTGAATACTTATGAATACTTTACATTAACTTAAGGTCGCATTTAACATTCTACATTTTTATTCAATATTACTATTGAACTCTGTTTATGAATTTAACAATTTTTAATAAAATATGGTTGTAATATACAGCCAAATATGCCTATTTTCTAAAGAAAAACCTCCAAAAGCTGCAGTTTTAAAAATATTATGATTAAAAATTATATAATTATGTATCATAATTATTATACAGATATTTTTATATTTTAAAATCATTTATGTTGGAAAGATATTCATTCTTAATGCGGCATTGTCCAGAGAAAGTTCAGAGTGGGTTTCTCCGTACCACAGGTTTATATGGCCTAGGCCTGTGGAAGTCTCTATTCGGGGCCTGGACACTTCGCCCAAAGTCCATAACCCCCAATGCCCACAACGCCCAAAGTGCGCCCACAACCCCCAAATATTTAGCAGGCCCACTTCGCCCAACGCGACCACAACGCCCAAAGATTTTCTAGGGCCACATCGCCCAATCAGTTGGCCCATAACCCCCAAGCACACAACCCCCAAACTCTTAGCAGGCCCACTTCGCCCAACGAGTTGGCCCATAACCCCCAAAGTCCATAACGCCCAAAGTGCGCCCACAACCCCCAAATATTTAGCAGGACCACTTCGCCCAATGCGACCATAACACCCAAAGGTTTTCTAGGGACACAACGCCCAACTAGTTGGTCCATAACCCCCAATTAGCTTCGTGTGAATTCGGCATTTAATTTTTAAAACGTGTATTTCTGCCTGTATGATCTTAGTTTGTTTTCATTCATTCATAAAGTTCAGAAGCAAACGGTGTGGTCTGACTGTACATACAATTTTTGTACTAGGGACTCTGCATTTTGTTTTGCAAAGGTTTCTACACCTTCATAAAGGCAGGTTTGAATATAAAAATGACAATTAACATTTCTCACTATTTCAATGCCAATGTGGGTATTTTTCAGAAAACTTTTGCCTGAACTTTTATAAAATGTAATAGCAGTATAGCTCGACTGTCGATGAAATTGTTAAACAAGTGAAAGGGACGCGAAAGAGATTACGGCGGATAAAAACAAAGCGACGAAATGTAGTCCATCATATACGAAGAGCAGTGAAATATGGAGTCTGAAACAACGAGGGAAAAGATATGAACAGAACAGAGCACAAGAAGAACCAATTCCTGAAACGTCAACAGTATCCACGCAGTATTTGCCTAATATCCTTAAAGGTAATTATTTATAACACTTTTGACAGATGCTAAGTGAATCTCACATCCTTAACCTATTTGTTTTAGTTAACTTTTTGTAAGTACATTCCCAGACAAAGATCAGTTTTGGAAGTACACTCATGAAATGTTGGAAATCAAAGGCCACTTTGTGTTTTTATGTTTCCTGAATAGACTATAACTTAAAATATACTGCTTTCTGAAACCAAAAAGGGGCTCTTGCTCAAATACGTTATAGAGCATCGGCGGGCCAATCTGAGACGCTTCCAAGCTGAAAGCCTGGCTGACCACATCCGGTTGTCGGTCAGCCAGGTAACTGGATGGTTGAGCAGAAACAGAAAAACGGTAGGTACTTAGAGGGGATGACAGCTATTTTTTGCATCATATAGAGGAAACTAATTGAATAATATTTGATGAATTGGCAATAAGTGGAAAGTTGTCAAACATACAAAGTTTGGTTACATTTTAAATGACAAGTAATCAGTAACGGTGGGTAGAGGGATTTCGTTTGCGCAGTGACTAACGTCATATGACAGATTCTTTGTGTTTTAAAGTGTGAAAATTGCTGTTGTTGGGATAGAAGGTTTAGCAGAGCCTGGTTGTTCAACTCAACATCATTATTTCCGCAAGCCTTTTAACATTCAAGAACTGATAATACACTTTGAATGTGGCCTTCTCTTTGGTCGTGTCAACGTTGGTTGGTTGTTAATCACACGCAGGGTAACATTGTTCGGTATCCTCACCCCCTTTATAACATGAAAGCATAAAAACACCAATAACATCTAGAGATTTGTCACAAGGCACTTGAAATTACATATACACACCACAAACTGCCCACTTTTTCCATAATTACACTGTGCGAAAAGATGTTATAATCGACAATTATTTACAGATGCCGAGACTTTCAAACACAAAGGAAGGTCTCTTGTTGACGTACGTAATAGAGCACCGGCGCACCAAGCTGAGGCAATTTCAAGCAGCAATCCTGGCTGACCACGTCCGATTGACGGTCCGCCAGGTAACTGCTTGGTTCAGCAGAAATAGGAAAACGGTAGGTACTTAGAGGGGATGACAGCTATTTGTTGCATCATATAGAGGAAACTAATTGAATAATAGGGTACAGGTCACATAAACTAGATTTGGGTCTCAAGGTAGGTCATGAAAGGCGCTGTGATCATATTTGATGAATTGGCAATAAGTGGAAAGTTGTCAAACATACAAAGTTTGGTTACATTTTAAATGACAAGTAATCAGTAACGGTGGGTAGAGGGATTTCGTTTGCGCAGTGACTAACGTCATATGACAGATTCTTTGTGTTTTAAAGTGTGAAAATTGCTGTTGTTGGGATAGAAGGTTTAGCAGAGCCTGGTTGTTCAACTCAACATCATTATTTCCGCAAGCCTTTTAACATTCAAGAACTGATAATACACTTTGAATGTGGCCTTCTCTTTGGTCGTGTCAACGTTGGTTGGTTGTTAATCACACGCAGGGTAACATTGTTCGGTATCCTCACCCCCTTTATAACATGAAAGCATAAAAACACCAATAACATCTAGAGATTTGTCACAAGGCACTTGAAATTACATATACACACCACAAACTACCCACTTTTTCCATAATTACACTGTGCGAAAAGATGTTATAATCGACAATTATTTACAGATGCCGAGACTTTCAGCAACAAAGGAAGGTCTCTTGTTGAGCTACGCAATAAAGCACCGGCGCACGAAGCTAAGGGAGTTTCAAGCAGCAATCCTGGCTGACCACGTCCGATTGACGGTCAGCCAGGTAACTGCTTGGTTTAGCAAAAATAGAAAAACGGTAGGTACTTAGAGGGGATGACAGCTATTTGTTACATCATATAGAGGAAACTAATTGAATAATAGGGTACAGGTCACATAAACTAGATTTGGGTCTCAAGGTAGGTCATGAAAGGCGCTGTGATCATATTTGATGAATTGGCAATAAGTGGAAAGTTGTCAAACATACAAAGTTTGGTTACATTTTAAATGACAAGTAATCAGTAACGGTGGGTAGAGGGATTTCGTTTGCGCAGTGACTAACGTCATATGACAGATTCTTTGTGTTTTAAAGTGTGAAAATTGCTGTTGTTGGGATAGAAGGTTTAGCAGAGCCTGGTTGTTCAACTCAACATCATTATTTCCGCAAGCCTTTTAACATTCAAGAACTGATAATACACTTTGAATGTGGCCTTCTCTTTGGTCGTGTCAACGTTGGTTGGTTGTTAATCACACGCAGGGTAACATTGTTCGGTATCCTCACCCCCTTTATAACATGAAAGCATAAAAACACCAATAACATCTAGAGATTTGTCACAAGGCACTTGAAATTACATATACACACCACAAACTGCCCACTTTTTCCATAATTACACTGTGCGAAAAGATGTTATAATCGACAATTATTTACAGATGCCGAGACTTTCAAACACAAAGGAAGGTCTCTTGTTGACGTACGTAATAGAGCACCGGCGCACCAAGCTGAGGCAATTTCAAGCAGCAATCCTGGCTGACCACGTCCGATTGACGGTCCGCCAGGTAACTGCTTGGTTCAGCAGAAATAGGAAAACGGTAGGTACTTAGAGGGGATGACAGCTATTTGTTGCATCATATAGAGGAAACTAATTGAATAATAGGGTACAGGTCACATAAACTAGATTTGGGTCTCAAGGTAGGTCATGAAAGGCGCTGTGATCATATTTGATGAATTGGCAATAAGTGGAAAGTTGTCAAACATACAAAGTTTGGTTACATTTTAAATGACAAGTAATCAGTAACGGTGGGTAGAGGGATTTCGTTTGCGCAGTGACTAACGTCATATGACAGATTCTTTGTGTTTTAAAGTGTGAAAATTGCTGTTGTTGGGATAGAAGGTTTAGCAGAGCCTGCTTGTTCAACTCAACATCATTATTTCCGCAAGCCTTTTAACATTCAAGAACTGATAATACACTTTGTATGTGGCCTTCTCTTTGGTCGTGTCAACGTTGGTTGGCTGTTAATCACACGCAGGGTAACATTGTTCGGTATCCTCACCCCCTTTATAACATGAAAACATAAAAACACCAATAAAATCTAGAGATTTGTCACAAGGCAATTAAAATTACATATACTCACCACAAACTACCCACTTTTTGCATAATTTCACTGTGCGAAAAGATGTTATAATCGACAATTATTTACAGATGGCGGACCGGAAAATATCCGAAACAAAAATCGGTGTGCTATTAAAATGGGTGATAGAACACCGGAGGGCCAATCCACCCAAGTAAACAAAATTTGATGCAATTTTGTTCACTTTGACGCGACGTTAGCTAACATCAGACTTAACATTGTTTTCTGCAACCGGCCCTTAATATCCGGCTTTTGTAAATTTAGTACATAGGCAATCGTTTATAACCGTTGAGAAAAGGGGAGAAGACAATTGAATAAAATAATTTGATGACACACAGCTTTTTACTCCAACTTTAAATAAAGATTTATCATATTTATAATTTATCTACGTAAAAACTAATTATACCAGCGTGATCAGCACGATTTCTAGTTTATGTGCAAGTGTGGGCATCGTTTTTGGTAACAAAAAGTTCATCCGGAAGTTGAGGCGTGCAATCGGTGAAATCGTCTCCGAGAAGGGCTACGTTTGTCGACTGGAGCCAAACCCAAGGAACCAGGAGCGTGTGGACACTTTTTCCATAATTACACTGTGCGAAAAGATGTTATAATCGACAATTATTTACAGATGCCGAGACTTTCTGAAACGAAACAAGGGCTCTTGCTGAAATACGTCATAAAGCATCGGCGGGCCAATCTGAGACGCTTCCAAGCTGAAAGCCTGGCTGACCACATCCGGTTGTCGGTCAGCCAGGTCACTGGATGGTTGAGCAGAAACAGAAAAACGGTAGGTACTTAGAGGGGATGACAGCTATTTGTTGCATCATATAGAGGAAACTAATTGAATAATAGGGTACAGGTCACAGAAACTAGATTTGGGTCTCAAGGTAGGTCATGAAAGGCGCTGTGATCATATTTGATGAATTGGCAATAAGTGGAAAGTTGTCAAACATACAAAGTTTGGTTACATTTTAAATGACAAGTAATCAGTAACGGTGGGTAGAGGGATTTCGTTTGCGCAGTGACTAACGTCATATGACAGATTCTTTGTGTTTTAAAGTGTGAAAATTGCTGTTGTTGGAAGAGAAGGTTTAGCAGAGCCTGGTTGTTCAACTCAACATCATTATTTCCGCAAGCTATTTAACATTCAAGAACTGATAATACACTTTGTATGTGGCCTTCTCTTTGGTCGTGTCAACGATGGTTGGCTGTTAATCACACGCAGGGTAACATTGTTCGGTATCCTCACCCCCTTTATAACATGAAAACATAAAAACACCAATAAAATCTAGAGATTTGTCACAAGGCACTTAAAATTACATATACACACCACAAACTACCCACTTTTTCCATAATTACACTGTGCGAAAAGGTGTTATAATCGACAATTATTTACAGATGCCGACAGGAAGACTCTCGGAAACTAAGAAAGGGCTCTTGCTCAAATATGTTATAGAACACCGGCGGGCCCATCTCCGACAGTTCCAAGCTGAAAGCCTGGCTGACCACATCCAGTTGTCGGTCAGCCAGGTCACGGGATGGTTGGCCCAAAACAGAAAAACGGTAGGTACTTAGAGGGGATGACAGCTATTTGTTGCATCATATAGAGGAAACTAATTGAATAATAGGGTACAGGTCACAGAAACTAGATTTGGGTCTCAAGGTAGGTCATGAAAGGCGCTGTGATCATATTTGATGAAAAGGGAGCACAAAGGTACCCCGCGTAAAATGAAATCAGCGAACCGCAAATCCGCAAACGGCGTGGTCTGACTGTACATACAATTTTTGTACTAGGGACTCTGCATTTTGTTTTGCAAAGGTTTCTACACCTTCATAAAGGCAGGTTTGAATATAAAAATGACAATTAACATTTCTCACTATTTCAATGCCAATGTGGGTATTTTTCAGAAAACTTTTGCCTGAACTTTTATAAAATGTAATAGCAGTATAGCTCGACTGTCGATGAAATTGTTAAACAAGTGAAAGGGACCCGAAGGAGATTACGGCGGATAAAATCAAAGCGACGAAATGTGGTCCATCATATACGAAGAGCAGTGAAATATGGAGTCGAAAATGGTCTTCTGAAACAACGAGGGAAAATATATGAACAGAACAGAGCACAAGAAGAACCAATTCCTGAAACGTCAACAGTATCCACGCAGTATTTGCATAATATCCTTAAAGGTAATTATTTATAACACTTTTGACAGATGCTAAGTGAATCTCACATCCTTAACCTATTTGTTTTAGTTAACTTTTTGTAAGTACATTTCCAGACAAAGATCAGTTTTGGAAGTACACTCATGAAATGTTGGAAATCAAAGGCCACTTTGTGTTTTTATGTATCCTGAATAGACTATAACTTAAAATATACTGCTTCCCTAAAGGCATGTTCATAACTTACAGTTTTTTTTCGAGATGTTTAACTACACATCTCGTTTAGGTTTTAAATAGTACTTACCCCCTACTCATACTGCATGCTCTATACTATCTCCACAAGCTGGATAACTATACAACTTTATTTCTACAAAATGAGAACCGTCCCATTAGCAGAGATACATTAAGAAACTTGGAAGAACAATAAAAGAAAATTATAAAGCCCTTTCACCAAAAGGAAAAGCCAAACCACCACACAACTTTCTTCTTCAGCATCATCACGTCTCAATAAGATGTATTGTGATTAATTAATAATTCTCATGGGAAAATTAGTGCATCTGCAACCTGGAGACGTGCACTGGCAAAGTCGAGGCCTTTCTCCCGTGGTGTCCTGCACACGATATGAATCATCCACCTACTCAGTCCAGTGGGTTACGGGTACAGACTGACCACGGGCATATGACCACATAACCAACGAACGAGAAAACTGGATGCCATGATGTATTGGGTACAAGCTGAATCTTCTAAGATTTATGAAGCTGCTGCCCTTCATTATGTGTGACAATGGTCTGAGCAGTCGTTTGTGACAAACTGACTACTGCAAACTAGAATCATTAGATATTTCAAAAAAGTTATAAAAAGAATATTTGAAATATTTTTCCAAAATTTGCTTCCTTTAATTTGATCAAATTGGAAAACTCGGCAATAGTAACAATAAACAGTTGTTAGCAATAGTTGCTTTTAAAAAATTCCACCAAGAATTGGTATGTTGAAAATCAAATGGTTTATGAACAACATTTGCAAGTAGCTGAATTTTTACAGACTATTTCCAAATTATACATCAGTATTAATTGAAACCACCGTGCAGAAAATTTCAAGATGAATACAAATAAACCACTTACGGTCAACCAGCGGAAAGTATATACTAATGAAGCAGAAAATGCGACTTGTTCCAATGTATCTGCATTGCTAAAGAACGCAACCATCTCATTTTATAGAGTTGCATCTAAAGATGGTTACACGTTTTATATATCTACACATTTGCTGACACATTTTGTCAGTGAATATATGATTTGAAAAAATTGGACGCTTTCAACCTTAATGGTGCCGGTACCGGCAGTAGACGGTTGTCGCCAAAAAAACTGGTACACCTATTTTAATCCAATGTAAACGCAATTTTGAGAATAATACTTTAGTAGTATGTGGAGCATTTCTGCTGAGGAATTTAAGTGGGTCTTTAGTAATTCTGTTTGAATTTCGTCCATTTCTGCTGCTTTATTATTCTTCAGTAGTTGTATTGCGTCTCTTATTTCTGATTTCGAGATTTCTTCTACCGGTATATTTAATGTTTCTTGTGAGTCTATCATTTCTTCTATTTCTTTATTCAGTTTTGTGTTTAACTTATACATTTCAACAAAGTGTTCCACCCATCGAGCCTTGATTTCTTCCTGGGCCGAGTGTCTTCCCGTTTTTTCCCTATAATTTGGTTGATAATGTTCTATGTGATCCCATTAGGTTTTTTGTTATCTGATGTAATGTTTTCAAGTCGTGTTTTCTAGCGGCCTCTTCTGCCACATCAATCATTCTCTGTATAAAGTTTCTTTTATCTAGTCTGGAGCCCTTTTTTACTTCTTTGTTTTCTTTTGCGTACTTTTCTTCAGCTTCTCTCTTAATGGATCATCTATATCATTTGAGGCTTGGTTTTGATTTTCTGGGGATCTTTGACAGGTCGTTCTTAATTTTTTCATATCTTGATCTTATTCTATCTGCACGTTTTTACCTTTTTTGATGATCGTGTTCCTGTTGTTGGACTCTGGCTATAATTTGTTGTTTCTGCTTGCAGTTCTGTCAATTCTATGACTTTTAGTTGATCTAGTGTAAATTCATCTCCATTTATCATCTATTTTTCTTTTCTCATAAGAGCAAGGTTTCCTTTACTCCTGATTTCTTTCATGTAATTCTTTAATATGCTTTTTTTTTCTTGCATTTCTCTGGAGTAGTCTTCCTCTATGAATATTTTCGTCTTTTAACTTCTTGGTTGCTTTTAGAACTTCTAGTTTCTTTGCCCAGTGTTTTAGTGGGATTGGGCGAAATTTGATTTGGTCTTGCTGTTTCTCAATTCTTCTAATATCTATTACTTGGTTTTCCATGGACATTGATAAGTCCATGTCTCTTAGGATTTCCCTCACTTTTTCTTTTAGGTGGAGGTTGCTTTATTTTGATTCTTCTTCAACTCCATGCATGATATTATTTTCTTTTTTCTTATATCGCTTTCTAACATCTCTATTTTCTTTTCTTGTTATTCCATTTTTGTTTTTAATTGGTGAGTATCTATTTTTAGTTGGTTATTTTCCTTTTTTATTTCTTTTAAATCCCTATGTACTGTATATAGTTTCGCTTCTACAATTTCTATTGCCTTTAGTTTCGTGTTTATGTCTTCCAGTTTTCCATTTTGTGAATGCGTATGTGCGCGTGTAAAATTTACTGAATATGGGCCTGGCCGTTTTGTTGAATGCGAGCGAGATTGCCAGCGTCAGCTGCTATTTTATCTATTGCCGCGGAAAGAGGTCAACCCCAGTCGTCCCGTCGAAGGTTGTTCCCTCTTATCGGCTTTTAAGTTGTAAAATTTCCATTTTATTTCTTAATTACTAATTCTATTGTTGTGTCTTTAGTTTGTTTTCTCCTTCCCTAATGCTTTCTAATTGCTGTTCCAATTTGTTTGTCACTGATTCTACTTAATTTTAATGAGATTTCAGATAGCATTTATCCCAAACTGTAAAGTATTGTCACTATGATCTATTTAGGTGTACCCGTTTTTATTATATTTTTTTAGTGCAGTATTTTTTTTATAATAATAAAAATGCTTTATTGTCCAACAGCAAAGAAAGCCAATTACAGGACAAATTCTTGTATAATCACTTTAAAAATGAAACTGACAAAAAATAATTACAAATACCTTAAACTTTTGCTGGCAGGAATTTGGCTTCACCAATCAATACACGTGTAAATGCAGCTTAACCTCAACAGTGTTGCAGTTGAGACTTCAGCCAGTAGATCACCCCTCTTCGAAACCTGTAAACCGTACAAATTGTTAAAATTAACATGTTTGTATACTTTCAAGAGGTATTATTTTGTGCTTTCAAGCACATCCAGCAGCTTGTTCATTTATTTATTCAAATGTTACAGTTTAATACGGGGTGTCTCAATGGGTATAGTCATACATTTATCGGCTTGTTCTGCGAGTCAAAAATGTCAAACTTGTGTTCTGTTACGGAGAGAATTACCACAATTATTTAGGAAAATTTACTACCCATACTATCGGAACATGTTCCACTTAATGTGCGTCCATGAATTGCCGTTGTAAAATATGTAGACAAGCACAAGGAAATCGTTTTGAATAATTATTTTGTCTGTAGCATTTAGACGCGTTAATTTTGAACATTTGTAAGTCTTAAGAAAATAATTTAATTGATTGATCTCGGTAACCATTGATAATAGAACATAAGTTCATTGACATTTCAGACTCGCAAAAACAATTAGAAAGGCCATAAATTTTACTGTTCTATCTTCTGGGACACCCAGCATAATGCTTTCTACCATTCTATTAACTATGTGAACATACAGGGTGATTCACGCCTACTTGTCGGATTACCTATTTCCTAAAAGCAGATTCATACTCCTATGTGAATCACGGTGTGCAATTTAAATTTTTCCAATGTAAATAAAAGTTTATGCAACCCATCTTACACATTGCCTGCAATGTAAACTCCTCACTTATTTTCATTTTTTTACTTTAAAATTGTGGTTCAACTTAATATAATCAGAACTGCAATCTTCAACATTTTCACCAAGAAAATTCATAAGATACAAACATCGAAAGCTTTCACTGAATCAAATAAAACGCACTGCACGGATCGGATTGATCTTGTTTTAAATCTAGTTCATTCATTGATTCAGATTTTATCCTTCAGGACAGGCCTAGCCTAGCGACGTTATCCTCTACACAATTTTCATATTACAAAAATGAGTGATAGCACAACTGAAATGGGTATCATTAGCCGCTTGCTAATTGACGAAAAAAGAAAACTTAACATTTGTTGGTTGGTATCAAGTTGTTTTTTTAATGTTAATTATCAAATTATTGACATGGCAGTGTGTAAAATTTTAAATAAACAAAATATAATTTTTCCTAAAATCTAGCAGATTTGTGCTCAATCATGTCATAATTAGTGTAGCTGTTTTTTTTTTGAAAATACAACGCTGGTAAACAAAAAACATTTTTTTTTAGTTGCTAAGGATGATTGAACGAATATAGAGGAAGATCGTACACAGCAATGATTTTCTATGCACTAATTGTAAATGATCTGAATTAGTTTACTTTGTTTTTGTTATTATTAGCGATGCGATTATCTATGTCATATGTTTCCTTTTGTATGACTTAAGACAGTTTTCATGTTATTTATGGATAGCTTATGTCTCACCATTAGTTTTGGATTTTTCATGTTTTTGCAAGAGAATATCCATTATTACAAAAATTAGAGTCAATTTAGCAAAACCAATGCCATATTCAGAATCACTAACACAAAGTTTCCCTAAAATTGTTCTAATATCTTTGACAATAAAATTACTATTGATCTGTGTAATCTGTAGGCATTTTATAATCTGACAAAATTTCGGAACGATATATTTTTGACACTCGAGTGCACTAACTAAAGTTCATAAAATGTAGAAAGACGGTTCACAATTCCTAGTTCGGTTTGCAATTCCTAGTTGCCACGACACTCATAACTGCATAACTCTTATTCGGCATGATTATAAAAAAGAGAGCTGCCTACTGTGCTCTTTGCTTAGTCTGGCTTAGTTGAAACTTACATTTTGAAAAATTCCAATAGATTGGAGGGAAACGCAGCTTATAATCTTGAGTGGTGCTAAATATGCTACACTATAGAGCCAGCTAAAAACCTGTTACAAGAGACTAGAGGCTCTAAAACAGTTATCTGTGTACAATTACAGTATAACGAAGCTGGTCACATTATAATAATTGGAATAAATTGATATAAAGTAGAAGAGGCTAAAAATAATGAATGAATGAATGTACCTATGTTAAGTTGTAGAACAGATGTAATGTTTTATACCAATCATATCTCAACTGCCTCTTTGAATAATCCTTGGTGGTAATAAATTATGTTACTTTGAATAATTACTTTATCCAGTAATAATTACGTGTGTGTACTTTCATTGTTGCTAATGTCAGTGTTGTTATCAACGCTGTCTTCATGAAGAGTAATAATTATTGGCTTAAAAGTTCTCCTGTAACAAAAGTTCTTGTAAATTACACAGGTCTGCGACCAAATTTTTTTCTTTAAAATAATGGGTGATTCTTATGTATTTTGGTGCGCTGAGTTCAGAAATGCCCTCAGTTTTTTCCCAGCACGTAAGCATTTTCCGCAAAATGCATTTTTCTGCGGGATTGCCTACCTTAAGGCGTATATTTATGAATATGCCGAAAAAAGTTGTTTTTCCTATTCGGCTTCATAGTTTTATATTAGAAACTATGAAATATGATAAAAATTAGTATATTTAACAGTATTAGTCAGCGTATGAATCATGGAAACCCATTACCTTAATAGTATGCAATTAAGGTTTATCGCTTTTCTTCGGTGTTTTCAGATTCCAATGTTACTGTAATAAATGTTTTTGTTATTAAAAGTATATATATACAGTGAAATCTCCCTTACCGGACACCTCTAATAAGCGGACACCTCTCTTACACGGACATTTTGTTGGGAACCAACTTGCTTGCATTAACTTTACTAATAAAATTTTCTCTAATAAACGGACACTCTCTTAAACGGACACGGACACCATTTTTCGACAATTTTTAGACTGTGAATCTCTCTTGTACGGACACTTCGAAATGCAGGCTCAGCTAATGTCGTGAGGCGTCAAAACAATCCATAAATCCAACATTTAATGATCATGTTGTTAAATTATCGAATTCTTTTGCAATACGGGCGGTATTAAGTCAACTCAAATCAGCGTTATGACCGCAGGAAATTCGACACTTTCATTACCCTATGCACGATATTACAAAACAGTCCATGTCGCCCAATTATAGAGGCCTGCAATAATTCAAAACTACTTTGCCTTTTGCGTGGGTAGCCCATTCTGATAAAAATAAAAATAGGAAAAATGTTTCCTGCTTGCTTTTATGGAAAGACAGAACAAGAAAATTAGGCCCAGGGCCGTCCCGCGACCGCGGAGCCTGCGGGCATCAAGTTACGCCACTGTAATCAATTCGAACTATACCTTTTCAACTTCAAATTGGGACTAATCAATTTCAAAATGGGAATAAACAATTTCAAAATGAAATAAACAATTTCAATTTGAGAATAAACAACTTCAAATTGGGACTAATCAACTTCAAATTGGGAAAAGCCTTTTGTTAACGGTAGTCTTTGGAAAATGACAATTACATGGTTGTGACAGGACGGAACTAATTACTGTTGGTTTTTCCTGGTGTTCCATCCTATCACAACCATGTAATTGCCATTTTGCAAAGACTACCATTAACAAAAGGCTTTTCTCAATTTGAAGTTGATTAGTCCCAATTTGAAGTTGTTTATTCTCAAATTGAAATTGTTTATTTCATTTTGAAATTGTTTATTCCCATTTTGAAATTGATTAGTCCCAATTTGAAGTTGAAAAGGTATAGACGACGATTTACCCGTATCAGTAATGGTTGAACTGTATAGGAATATTCCAGAAATCGAAGACGTCGACCCTGACGAATTTATAAACACTGACAAAGAAATAATCCTGGATGATGTAACCGAAATTTCAGGTGAATCAGCTGCCGTTGATATGCAGTTGGCAGAATTGGAAAACGATGGCGACTTAGAAATTTGTGAGAATGTAATCAATACCTACACGGAAGCATTAACAGTGAATAATTTTAAATGCTTTGCTAAAGTAACGACTTTAAAGTATTCAAACTGTCAAAATATTTAGAAATACATGCGGAAAGTATAATAAGCAGTCAGAAAAAACCATTACGTCAAACGAGTATTTTAGATTTTGTAGCAACTATTACATAACTTTTTTTCAATTATTTTATTATTCTCATTAATTGTTAGCGCGTATACCTTTGCATAATACGACTTTTTTAAACATAAAAATGGATTTTTCCCTTAAGCGGACGCCTCTAATAACCGGACAAAAACTTTGGCACCGTGCGTGTCCGCTTATGGGAGATTTCACTGTATATTCTTCCTCTGTGGGTGCCTCATCCGTTCCGGACATTGGCTATAACCATGGCAATTCTTACTTTATTGGCAGCGAGACGAAACAGTTCTGATGATGTTAACCCGAACCAGTCTCTAAGATTCCTCATCCAAGAATGGCGTCTTCTTCCTGGACCTCTTTTTGCCTCGAGTTTTCCTTGCAGGATTAGCTGTAGCAGACGATATTTGCTGTTTCTCATGACGTGTCCAAGGTACTCCAGTTTGCGTGATTTTATTGTAAACATAATTTCTTTTTGTTTTTGTACTCGTCTCAGCACTTCTTCATTTGTTACGTGGTCTGTATCCGAGATCCTGAGTATCCGTCTGTACATCCACATCTCGAAGGCGTTCACTCTGTCGGTTATTTCTTTGTTTATAGTCCAAGTTTCCGCACAGTAGAGGAGCACAGGAAACACATAGCATTTCAGCATTCTTATTTTAAGAGTTAAGGGTAGGTCTCTGGATAGAAATAGTTGTTTCATGTTTGTAAAGGCTGTTCGTGCCTTCTCTATACGACATCGCACTTCACCTCTGCAGTCCCAGTTCTCATAGACAGTTGTTCCCAAGTAGTTGTATGTGCGTACTCGCTCTATGATCTGTCCGTCAACTCTTAAAACTCCCGGGTTATTTCCTGACTTCGATATAACCATATATTTTATCTTCGAGATGTTTAGGCTCAGTCCGTATTGTTCAGAATGTTGTTTTACTCTCGATAGCAGTTGTTGCAAATCTTCCAAAGAGTTGGCCATGATGACAGCATCATCAGCAAATCGTATGTTGTTGATATATTCGCCATTAATATATACCGTGTGTCCACAGGAGTACGCACCACAGAGATAAGATAATGCTAATAGAATATAAATATCAACCAGTGCTGTGACCACCGTCCCATTTCTTGTACCATTTATAACAATATTGTTTCATACAGTGGCGAGTCAAAAGCCCGAAAACAACGTTTTAGCGTGCCGGCGATCACAGCATTAGCCGATCTTTCTATTCTATTAGGTTATCCCTATGGTGCGTCCTCCTGTGGACACACGGTATATATATATATATATAATCAAATCCCTTTTTTACCCGGAGGGTGTAAGGGCTGTTATTAAAAGTACAGAAATAACTAGGAGAAATTCTTTCTGGTAATTAGCGTAATTGTGGTGAACATTATTGACAAATGAAACCTGGATTTTCCCATTGCCCTATATATACCGCTCGTAGTCCTTCGATTTGTTCATTTCAATTTAAATATTCTTAAAGTGTCTTTCAAAATGTCTTCAAGAGCTTGTGTTAATAATCCTGATAGTTTCTGTTACATTTGTGACGAACTTGTATTAAAAAAACAATCTCGAAGTATTACGGAGTTTATCAAAAAAGTGTACTTTGCCTATTTTGGTGTGAAGATCGGAGATCAAGAAAAATCTTGGGCCCCTCATGGAGTGTGTTCAGACTGTGTTGAAGGACTTTGCATGTGGTCTAAAGGAAAGGTGAAATCTTTTCGTTTTGGGGTGCCTATGATTTGGAGAGAGCCGAGAAACCACGGCGATGACTGCTACTTTTGTTCTTGCAACATACAAGGGTACAATGCCAAAAATAAAAAAGATATATGTTACCCAAACATGCAATCTGCACTTCGGGCTGTGCCTCATGGACCCGGTATTCCAGTACCAGTGCCCCCACACAATTTTTATTTATTTATTTTTATTTATTTATTTATTTAACGGAAAGCCCCATTACAAAGTGATATTTACATTACATTAAATTACATTAAATCACTATAAATAAATTGTTATAAATCAAGAATATATATGCACAATGCACATGACTTATAATTAGTATATTATTATATGAGCGATTATGACAGCCATTATTCACGAAGATGACATTTGCGCCACAAGCCGAAGGCGCGTGGCGCAAGTCATCTGAGTGAATAATGGCCATAATCGCGAATATAATACGATATTTTATCTACTCCTATGCAATAGGAGCCTTGTGTTCATATTTCAGAATTATGACATTTGTGACAGCTGTTAACTTCAAAAGTCATTTAATAATAAGAATGAATTTTGTGATTGGCTACAACCTATTGAATAATGAAAATAGAATTTTCTGATTGGTTGTAACTTGCAAACTATTGAATAATGAAAATAGAATTTTATGATTGGCTGCAAACCGTGAATTATGAATCATAATTCATGGCCATTGTGCAGTAGGAGTAGATAATAGTACATTATGAAATTAGTTTATAATCCTCTATTATAAACGAGTTTCATATACTATTTTGTCGTCGACTAACATAATAATTTCGAAGGAAATTAATTTCTGCTATTTTTTAAAAGCAGTTCATGTATACAAAACTATGACGTAGTTGTTGCTATGATAATGTGGTTGCTAAGCTATTGTTTATGCTTATGGTAACAATTTTTGTTTCGCAAACACATTTTCTGCCAAAATGAATGATTGTCACGAGCCTTTATTAATAAGTGATGAAATTCTTAAAAAAGCTGCAGAAGCTGAGCTGAGTTTGATTCCTAAGAAGTCGGAAGAGATTTATAAGAAAGAGTATGACAAGTTTTGGCAATGGCTAAGAGCCAAAAATACGGAGATAGTTACAGAAAAGGTTGTGCTTGCGTATTTTTTAGATCAGGTAAATTATTTGCATTTTGAGTTAGATATATTAGCTACCAATTCATCGTACCTTATTTTTAGTCAAAGATTTACAAGTCTTCATCGTTATGGTGTCTGTACTCGAAGTTGAAATGCATGTTACGAATAAAGGACAATATTGACATTAGTAATTTTCCTAAGCTTACTGCCTTCCTGAAGAACTACTCGGTTGGTTATGCACCAGAGAAGTCTGCAGTGTTTTCAAAGGAGCAATTAATACATTTTTTTGTAAATGCGCCAAATGACAAGTACTTGCTTATGAAGGTACGATTTATTTTTTTAAATGTCAAAGTTTATTATAGTTTCTGTCATACTAATGTTATTTATAGGTGGTTGCAATTTTTGGTTTGTTTGGGGCTTGTCGACGTGCAGAGTTTCATAATTTATGCGTTGGTGATGTCAAGGAGGAAGGCTCTGTGCTGGTTGTTTATATCAGGGACACAAAAACTCACAGGACTAGGATATTTACAATTTTGAATGATGATGGCGCAGTGAATTATACTGATCTTATTAAAAAGTACATTAGTTTAAGACCAAAACATGTGAAAATTGAGAAGTTCTTTTTATTCTATAATTGCGGAAGATGTACATGCAATCCGGTTGGCATTAACACATTTGGCCAGATTCCTCGAAAGATCGCCACGTATCTGAAAATTTCGAATGCTACTGAGTATACGGGTCACTCCTTTCGGAGAACATCCGCTACGATTTTAGCAGATAGCGGTGCTCATATTAGAACCCTCAAAAGTCATGGAGATTGGAAGAGTGATGCAGTTGCTGAGGGATATATTGCAGATTCGCGAGAAAATAAAAACAAGATTGCCCGAACCCTTGGAGCTGCTAGTGGACAGATTAGCAATGTTTCTTCAACGAGTAATGATGTTCTTTCTACCGCTAATACATCTATGTCGGGTATCACAATATCATGAAATTTCAATTGTAGTATTCATATTAATATAAATAAATCTGATTGATCTTTGTGTTTATTTTGTTGTTATGACAACTTTATGGCATTCGTGCCATAGAGTAGGTGTTTATGCATGATTTTCCCTACATTAAAGATGGCATTGTGACGCTAGTCGACGACAAAAATATTAATATAACATTCTGAACAAGTAGAAACAAAAACTCAATCATACACCCTACTTTACAAAATAGATTTAAGTTGCTTCTTGTAAGAGTCGAGGAAACCATGAAATACATCTAGATTTTTTTCATTAATAAGTTTTAATGTTCTATCGATAGGCGAATGTTTTCCATAGTTCCTGGTGTGGATTTTAATAAAGAAGACGTGATTATGTCTGAGTATTCTGTTAGGAACATTAAAAGTAATTAACTGCAACAAATCTGGGCAGATCAGCAGTCCATTGATCAATCTGAACACAAAGCATAAGTCATTGGTAGTACGACGAACTTTTAGAGTTTGCATATTAAGGATATTTAAAATATCAGTGTAGTTATGATCTACGATTGTATATTGTAACTTGAAGGAACAATCTCGCAAAAATTTATTTTGTATTCGTTCTAGTGAAATACTATGCACCTCATAATAAGGAGACCAGATGATTGAGGCATATTCTAAGTGAGGCACTACCAGAGACAAATATACTCGTTTAGTTGACTCAATAGACATCTCCCTGCAGTTTCTGAGCACGTACCCTAGTAATTTGTTTGCCTTAACTAAAACATTATTAATGTGATCTATAAAGGTCATCTGTTCGTTAAAAACCACACCGAGATCTTTTACTGAAGTCACTGGCTGAAGCTGACGGTTTTCTATAGAATATGACGAATTGAATTTTTTGTGTACTTTGTAGAAACTGATGAAACAGCACTTATCAATGTTGAGATTTAAACTGTTCTCTTTGCACCACCCCACCAAACTGTTTAGGTCGACCTGCAAAAGCTCTTGATCCTCGATTGAATTTATAGGTAGATAGATTTTTAAGTCGTCAGCAAATAACAAGTACTTGCAGTGCTTAATACAACTGCTAATATCATTGATGAAGAGATTAAATAATAATGGTGATAGGTGTGCACCTTGAGGAACACCAGACTTTACACTAATTTCCTCGGAAACAAATGATCCTAACTTAACCCTCTGCTTACGGTCTAGCAGAAAACTGGTTAACCATCTTAAGAGTCCATCATTAACCCCTAGGCTTTGTAATTTGGATATTAAAATATTATGGTCTACCCCAGAAGTTCCCAAACTATGGGTCGCGACCCACTAGTGGGTCGCGGGCGAATATTGAGTGGGCCCTAATGGGCGATTCGTCGCTGTATAAGACATTAATAAAAAATAGGAAGTGATAAATTTGATATTTCATTCAGCTAATTATAATTCCTAAAAATAGTTTTAATCGTAACCAGTTAACGAAATTCTAGCTCTCAGTTGCTGATAACTATCATTGCCTGTTTGATGAAGCTATGAAAGTCCTCCTCCTCTTTACTACCTCATGTGAGGCCGGATTTTCGACTATGGTTAACATTAAATTTAAAGACCGAAATAAATTGGATGTATCCAACTCACTGCGATTAAAAGTAACTAAAGTTGAAATTGATGTTAAAACTACAATGAAGAAAAATTGGAAACAAATACATCCTTCCCATTGAAATAACTTTGAAAAAAAACCTTGCAGGTGTAGGTATTTTAGTAATAAAAAAATTTATTTAAGTTGTGTTTCTTATTTCAACAGTCTTTCATTCATATTGGTAACACTTATAATTTTTCTTTTTTATTTCAATTAGAACAAATAAGACAGCATTAAGTAGTTCCACGATTCACCACTAGGGAATCTGAGCATTACCAATATTTATGCCCTCTTTTCTCTAAGACAGCTAAAAAGTGGGTCCCAAGATTGGAATTTTTTGTTAGATGGGTCGGAGCCCAGTCAACTTTGGGAACCACTGGTCTACCCTATCAAAAGCTTTTGACAGATCGGTGTATATTGAATCAACTTGAGAATTGTTCTCCAATGCATTTAAAATTGCTGTTTCATAAAGGACCAAATTTGTTACAGTGGATTTATTTGGCATAAAACCATGTTGATTGTCGTCAATAATCTCCTTACAGGAAAAAATAATTTGGCTATAAACTAAGCTATCTAGTAGTTTAGCGATGCTGGATTGGATTGATATACCTCTATAATTCTTAATATCGTCTTTTTTACCAGATTTAAAAATTGGCATAATATAGCTATTTTTCCATACATGAGGAACCACCCCTGAATTTAATGAACAATTGAAAATCAAACTGAGAGGCTGAGTGATGTTGGTGACACATTTTTTTAGAAGTACATTAGGCACTCCTTCAGGCCCCACAGTGAGTTTATTTGGTAATTTCTGAATTTTTTCGAAAATTAAGGTTTGTGACAATTCAGGACAGGATATTTCAGTGTTCGAAATTGCTAAATTATTTACTTTTGCCTCAGTCTTACTCTCTACATAAATAGTGGAGAAATGATCGGCGAACAATTGAGCAATTTGCTCACCACCAATTCCCAGCCTATCCCCCAAAAACATATTGTCTGGTAGATTACAGTTAGAACTTTTGTTGTTCACAAATTTCCAAAAAGATTTTGGATCATCTTGTAGATTCTTGTCGATCTGCTTTACATAGTTGTTGTAACATATTTTTGACAAGATTTTACACCTTGTTCGCAAAGTTGCAAATTCATTATAGAAGGTATAATTCCCATGCAGTTTATAGTTTTTATGAGCTAATTTTTTTTGTTTAACCAGATATCTTAATTCGCTTAAAAACCATTTTGGGAAATTTGACGTTTTGAAGCGTTTTAAAGGTACAAACAATGTCACAGCTGATTGTAGGACATCATAAAATTGACCAGTAGCTTTATTTACATCAGTGCAATCAAGGTATTGTGTCCAATTAATCGATGCTAGATAATTATTTAAACTTACATAATCTGCATTTTTAAAGTCATAGTAAAATTCACCATAATTAATAGATCTTTTGTCTTCAGCTTTTGATATAATGTGAAAGACATAAGATTCATGGTGACTAGAACTAGGAAGTAGTGGATCTAGAGCTTTAGTAGCATTTAAGTTTGGAATATTAGAGAAAATTAGATCTAAAAATATATTTCTAGAATTGGGTATGTTATTGATTTGATAAAAGTCCAAAAAGGCATAACCTTGCGCCAATATGATCGAGCTGCTGCTGTGTCTTTCCATTTCCTTGTTCCAAGTAGTGTGAGGTAGGTTGAAGTCGCCGAAAATAAAAAAGTTTTGAGTTGGATGTTTTTGCCTCAAGTCCTCTATGGATCGAATGTGTGACTGATATACTTGTTCCGGAGCCTGAGGTGGAATGTAGACACTGCCGATGATAAATTCCGATTGGTCAGTGGAGCAGAGCACAAAGAGCTGTTCAACATCATTGGTGATGGTGGTTAATTGCCTTGCGTTAATTGAGTTTAGAATTCCTATAAGAATTCCACCTCCTCTGCTTTTAGCACTAGTTAATGTATTACGATCACATCTAAAAATGTTATAGTTTGTTGCTTTAATTTCATTATTGGAAAAATCGTTAGATAACCAACTTTCCACCAAAATTAATATTTCATAGTTTGAGCAAGCCATAGCAGTTGATAAGTCAGTGAGTTTTGTACGTAAACCACCAACATTTTGGCAGTATACTTGTAATGGGGGATTATCTAGTTTTTTTTGGTGGATGTTTTATTGATAATCTTAGGAATATCATGCTCGAATTTAATGGTTAAGTTTTGCTCCCCTCGATCTAGTCTCTCCTTAAGTTCGGCCTTAATCTTTTTGTAATATTCCATTTGCGTCTTGGTTCTGTCTGGGCTAATTCCGTAGTTCGAATTCTTTAATTTGTATCCATTGCGTAGAATTGCCTTAACCAGTTCAGGTCTTTTCAGAATTATTTTTATGGGGCGTTTGTTGAGATTTTTCTTAATTCCAACTTTCTTAATTCCAATTTTGACGATTTGCCAGAGTCATCAGAGAGCGAGTCAGAGCAGTTGGATGATGAGTTTCAAGTCGAAGACTGTGGACCCCAACAGTTTTCACAAGAAGAATTAAACGACCTCGTTCGTGATTTAGGGCTTTCTAAAGAGTCTGCTGAATTACTGGGCTCTAGACTTCAAGAAAAGAACTTGTTGAGATCTGGAACTTCATTCTCTTGGTACAGAAGCAGAGAAAAACAATTTGAGTCAAATTTTTCTCAAGATGGCGAACTTGTATATTGTTCTGATGTTCCCAAGTTGATGTCAATGTTTAACATTCAACATGTGTCAGATGAATGGAGGCTTTTTATTGACTCGTCAAAAAGAAGTTTAAAAGCAGTTTTGCTACACAACGGCAATAAATACGCTTCTGTACCCGTGGGGCACTCTGTGCATCTAAAAGAGAAGTATGACAACATGGCTTTTATCCTTGATAAATTGAAATATAAGGAGTTTGGATGGCCTATCTGTGGTGATCTCAAAGTCATCTCTATAGTGCTTGGACAATAAGGTGGCTATACGAAATTCCCCTGTTTTCTATGTGAGTGGGATAGCCGGGCAAAAGCACAGCACTGGAGCCAAAAAGTGTGGCCAACGAGAACTTTGAAGGTTGGAGAAAAAAATGTTCACTTTGAGTCTTTGGTTGATCCCAAAAAAGTGCTTTTACCCCCACTTCACATCAAGCTTGGACTGATGAAGCAGTTTGTCAAGGCATTGCCAAAAGATGGCGAAACGTTCAAATACCTTGAAAAGAAATTCCCAGGACTGTCTGAGGCAAAGTTAAAGGAGGGTGTTTTTGTTGGCCCGGACATTCGGAAACTAATGAAAGACAATCAGTTTGAAAAGGTGATGAAAAAAGCTGAGAAAGAGGCGTGGATATCATTTAAAGAAGTTGTGACTAAGTTTTTGGGGAACAATAAGGACCCGGATTATGAAGAAATTGTAAATAAAATGTTGAAATGTTTTAAAACCTTGGGGTGCTCCATGAGCTTGAAACTTCACTTTTTGAACTCCCATTTGAGTTATTTCCCAGAAAACCTTGGTGCCGTAAGTGAAGAGCAGGGCGAGAGGTTCCACCAAGACATCAAAGAAATGGAACGGAGGTACCAAGGACGATGGGATGTGAATATGGTGGGAGACTACTGTTGGATGCTTCATAGAGAACTTCCAGACATCCCACACAAACGGAAAAGCTCAAAACGGAGTTTTGGGGGAAAAAGATGTAAATATTATAAAGAATTATAAATCCTTATTGTATATACTATAGGGCTGTCGGCGGGTACCCGGGTACCCGGGCAGACCCGGGTAATAGTCAACCCGGGTATATTTTCAGGACCCGGGTACTCGGATTTCCAGAAAGTCGGCCTTTTCGGAGAAGACGATAAAAACAATAGGAATAAGCTCTAGAAAAACATAACCAGGCAGTAATAACAAGAATCACCCCATCCCATACCACATAATGTTCTTTCTTGTTTCAGTCAATAGTACCATTAAATCCCGTCAGTATGGGATGAAGTAACATAAACTTCCTCTGTGTGATGTTAATGTTGCTACCAATTTCGGATAAAAAATCACGTACTTGAATTTGATAGCACATGAAAGTGTGAAAATATTTACAAATACCAGAGGACTTGCAGTTTGAATTGGCGAGTAGGTACTATTTCCATTTAGTTCAGTTAAAATTCGCAACGTAAAAGAAAGAAATTGTAGCTACGTCAGATGTTCAGATGTACGCTGACATTTTTGTTACATATTTCGGGTACCCGAGAGTACCCGGGTACTGTTTTGGGGTACCTGGGTTTGATTTTAGACCGGGTACGACATCCCTAATATACAACATATTTTTTTATCAAATTGTATTTAAAAATGTAAATAAACCACTAGTAATATATTTTTTTTTATTTCAAAATGCATTTTTACCTATATGTTTTGCATAACTTTCTTTTTCATTTTGCGGAAAATCCCTACGTGCTGGAGAAAAACTGAGGTCATATTTGGACTCAGCGCACCAAAATACATACGATTCACCCATTACGGTGAAAAAAAAAATCAAAAAATTTCAATTTGCAGGCCTGTGTTATTAATTGTTGTCGCAAATGATAGGCGTACAGGACAATTTATTTTCCGAAGGCAAAAAGGTAGTGCAATATTAGAATGTGTTGATCTATTCTATACACAGTAATAATACTCTTCTGCATGGCTTGTGGCTTGTCCATTTAATACCAAATCTAAGCAGTTATAAATAAATTGCGTACCAATAATCTTATCTCATCTATTAAACCAGTCGACACGTTTAAACTTTTCAAAGGAATATGTATTGATCCTATTTTTAATGTTACGCAATGTGGATATATTGCACTGAAACTTAACGAATTTATTAATTCCATAGAAAATTATAAAATATTGTCATTATGTGATACAATTGTATTTACACTCAAATATTGCTTTTCATATTCAGGCAAGAGAGATATAGTTTTGTTGCGCTTCACGCGAGAGCGGACAACACTCCAAATTAACTCGCCCGAAGAATATGGGCTATGTGCGTATGCAACTAAGTCCGCCAATCGGCGCGGACTTAAATGTCCAAATATTCGCTTGTACACCAAAACTCCGCCAAACGGCATGGGGCACACAAAGAATCAAAAGCAGACTAACTCCCCATCCAACATCGAATTATAGAATGCAAAAAACCGTGCAAGCTGCTATACTCGGGCCGCCGAACAGATAGAATGGAGCAGGCAACCCAAATAACATATTACAAAGGTCACTTGATAATATTTTAATTATAATTACTAAAAAGGATCGGAGATGCCGACTCTTACAATTAGAACTAATTTCAATAATTGTCATTAAACAACTTTTTGAGGTTATGATGCAAATAGAAATGTCGACCAACTTAAAAGTCAAGCCTGACATTTGTGCACTTGTAATTGAAAATGTTTAGGCCTGTGGCATGGCTCTTCCTAAATCTCATTATTGGCTGCGGCGTCGAAACCAAAACACGTTGCCCGTGATATGGTTAAGTTTGTAGCGTTTTTTCTTTGGAGTTCCTTTATTCAACCATTTACAAGGACTAAATTGTGCATCTCTACTGCTGTTTTCAAAGTTTCATGCAAGTATAAAATATTGACTTGTAAAGTAGTCTCTTAAGGAAATTTTAATTATTCATAGAGCTGCCTGCATTATGGGTAACCGTAAGAAACTAATTCGTAGTCAAGGACGTGAAAGAATCTAAAGCGACTATTGCAATTTTTCTCAGTCGTTTTGCAAGAACGAGTGACTAAAGCAACCGATGTTGGCCTAAATACTATTAGAGGAGCCCAACAAAGTGGCGGAAGAAAATTTACTTCTCCAAAAAAACAAATTACTAAACTTACCCCAGGTCATCTGTCGATCAATATAAAGAAGAAGTAATCCCAAGTGTGACTTTGCCATAAAAAGAGACCTACAATGAAAGCTGTATTCGAAGTCGAACAAAATGAAGGGGGGTGTTAATTTCACTGAGAAAATACATTCCTTTGGGCGAGTGGTACATAAAATGGGTTTTCAATAGAGAAAATGTCAAGACAATAGGCACGTTGTAATAGAAAAGAGAGAAACTCTGACAAAACGTGTTGATTTTTTAAGAAAATGTAAATGTACTCTTATCTGATTTACCTAATGAAGGTTTTGGTTCTCAAAAGTTTTGTCTAGACATGAATGCAATTTTTTCTATATGTGATTAATTTTAGTTAAGCTATTACTGATGTTATTATACACTTATTTAATTTAATGACCATACATATGAATTAACCTTTATATGGTGTTTAGTTGTATTTTAGCACTTCTAACTTTTTTTATTACTTCATTGGAGACCATATTAGATGAATTAGAAAGAGTAAATCAGAAGCTTTTCATAAAAACTGCATTAAAGGAACTGCGAAGTTTCCAAAGGGGATTATGATTTGCGGCTGCATGTCAGCTAACGGACTGTTAATTTATTTATTATGTACACACTGGGACGTAAATAAATCACTATCAAAGTTTTATTGCTCCAAATAATGTTTAAATAATAATTTACCCATTATAGAGGGGTACTACTGAAATACTTGATCAAATTTCATTCATGTCTAGACAAAACTTTTGAGAACCAAAACCTTCATTAGGTAAATCAGATAAGAGTACATTTACATTTTCTTAAAAAATCAACACGTTTTGTCAGAGTTTCTCTCTTTTCTATTAGAACGTGCCTATTGTCTTGACATTTTCTCAATTGAAAACCCATTTTATGTACCACTCGCCCAAAGGAATGTAATTTCTCAGTGAAATTAACACCCCCCTTCATTTTGTTCGACTTCGAATACAGCTTTCATTGTAGGTCTCTTTTTATGGCAAAGTCACACTTGGGATTACTTCTTCTTTATATTGATCGACAGATGACCTGGGGTAAGTTTAGTAATTTGTTTTTTTGGAGAAGTAAATTTTCTTCCGCCACTTTGTTGGGCTCCTCTAATAGTATTTAGGCCAACATCGGTTGCTTTAGTCACTCGTTCTTGCAAAACGACTGAGAAAAATTGCAATAGTCGCTTTAGATTCTTTCACGTCCTTGACTACGAATTAGTTTCTTACGGTTACCCATAATGCAGGCAGCTCTATGAATAATTAAAATTTCCTTAAGAGACTACTTTACAAGTCAATATTTTATACTTGCATGTAACTTTGAAAACAGCAGTAGAGATGCACAATTTCGTCCTTGTAAATGGTTGAATAAAGGAACTCCAAAGAAAAAACGCTACAAACTTAACCATATCACGGGCAACGTGTTTTGGTTTCGACGCCGCAGCCAATAATGAGATTTAGGAAGAGCCATGCCACAGGCCTAAACATTTTCAATTACAAGTGCACAAATGTCAGGCTTGACTTTTAAGTTGGTCGACATTTCTATTTGCATCATAACCTCAAAAAGTTGTTTAATGACAATTATTGAAATTAGTTCTAATTGTAAGGGTCGGCATCTCCGATCCTTTTTGGTAATTATAATTAAAATATTATCAAGTGACCTTTGTAATATGTTATTTGGGTTGCCTGCTCCATTCTATCTGTTCGGCGGCCCGAGTATAGCTTCGCTGTAAAAATGAGACGAAGGCCGAAGTGCCATTATTATTATTATATTTGGCGATACATTCTTCATAGAATTGATGCCGCTCCTTGGAGCCCTTCTGACTTTGTTAGTGGGGTGGTTCGTCACTCCTCTCCACTGTCCTACTTTACAGGTCGTTGTGTTTCTTTGCTTCTTCTGCTACTTTTCTCCATATTTTCCTATCTTTTATTTTTTCTCTCCATTTATCGATTTTCATGGTTTTTATGTCGCTTATTACTTGGTCTTCCCATCTTATCTTTGGTCTTCCTTGTGCTCTCGTTTCTTGTGGCTTCCATTTCATTATCTTCTTCGTAATTGCATTTTCGTCTTGTCTGTGTATATGGCCGTACCAACGTAATCTTCTGGCTTTAATTTCTTTTACTATGTTTTCTCCTTTTAGTCTTTCCTCTATCTCCTGATTTGTCAGTCTTATATATATTTCTTCATTTATTTTCTTTGGTCCATATATTTTTCGAATTATCTTCCTTTCGAATATCTTTAATTTCTCTGCGTCTTTATTTGTAATACACATGGTTTCGCTTGCATATAGTACTGCTGGTCTTATTGCTACTTTGTACACTCTCATTTTTGTTTCTTTACTTATCTGTTTGCTTCTCATGATTTCCTTGAATTTGTAGTATGTGCCATGTCCTGCTCTTATTCTTTGTGATATTTCTATGCTTCTCTCGTTTTTATTACTTATCACTGTTCCAAGGTATTTAAAAGTTTGAACTTGCTCGAATCTATATTTTCCTATTACTATTTCTGTTTTGTTATCTGATTTCTGGTCTTTATTAATTTTCATGTATTTGGTTTTATTTTGGTTTATTTCTAGTCCTCTTTTTTGTGCCTCCTCGTCCATTTTCTTTATTATCTTCTCCAAGCATTTCTTGTCTCTTGTTACTACAGCGATGTCGTCAGCGTATGCTATTATTTGTAGTGGTTTCTGTATTATGGATCCAGATATGTTGCAGTTTCTTATTACCCCTTCTAATGAAATATTAAAGAGGGCTGCAGAAAGCCCATCTCCTTGCCTAACTCCTTTTGTTTGACTCACTGGGTTGGTTAGTCCTTCTTGTGTTATTACGGCCGCTTGCGATTTAGCTAGTGTCATTTTGATTAGTCTTTTAATTTTTGTTGGTATTCGTAATTTTGATATGTCTTCCATTATGGTTTTCCTTTCTAGACTGTCAAATGCTTGTTTATAATCTATATATACTATGTGTAGCTCAATCTTTCTTTCGTAACATTTTTCTATCACTTGGTTTAGTGTGTGTATTGCGTCAACCGTCGATTTTCCTTGTGTGAATCCATTCTGGTATTCTCCTATTTCTCTTTTTGTGTACTTATTCAGTGTTTTTAATATTATTGTAGATAATACTTTGTACATTATATTTAGTAACGTTATTCTTCTGTAGTTTTCGCACTTTGTTAAATCCCCTTTTTTTGGTATAGGCACTATCATTCCTAATCGCCATTCTTCAGGCATTATTTCTTTTTCCCATATTGTTGATATTAGCTCATATATTCTTGTTTTTAGTTCGTTTCCCCCTTCTCTTAACATTTCATTGTGGATGGTATCTGACCCTGGTGACTTTCTGTTTTTTAGGTTTTTTATGATATTGTTTACTTCTTCTTGTGTTGGTTTTTCCACTACTTGCTCTTGTGTGTTATTTGGTTCTTCATCTTCGCTATTGTCTTCTTCTGTCGTTTCCCTTTGCTCTAGGTACTCTTGCCATTCCTTTTTGTTTATTTTTACTATCGGGTTCTTTCTTGTTTGTTGTCTTATTTGTCTATATAATTTTGTATTATTTTTATTGTCTTTTTCTAGTTCATCCATTCTTGCTTCTATCCATTTCAGTTTTTTATTTCTTATGAATTTGAGTCCCTCTTTTCGTATTTGTCTGAACCTTTCATAATCTTCTTCTTTGCTTGATCCTATCCATTTTAATCTTGCTTCTCGCTTTTTCTTTATCATTTCATCGCATTCATCGTCGAACCAATTGTTTTTCTTCTCTATTTGCTTTCTCTTTATGGTTTTTTCTGATGCCTCGATTATTGCGTCTTTTATGTTTTTCCATTCTTCTTCTATTTTTTCTTCTTTGTTTCTCCTTCCTAGGTGTGTACTGACTTCTTCTTGGAACTTTCTTTTCTTTTCTTCGTTACTTAGGCTTTCTACATTCCATTTTTTATTTCTTCTTCTAGTTTTATTCTCCCCTACCATTCTTAGATTTGCTTCTGCTATTACTAGGTGGTGGTCCGTGTTTACACTGGTTCCTCTGTATGATCTAACGTCTTTTATTATTTTTTCTCTTTTCTTTTTAATAAGGATGTGGTCTATTTGGTTTCCTCCGGTTTGTCCAGGTTTCATCCATGTGATTTTGTGTTCTTTCTTATGTCTGTATTTTGTGCTTACTATGAACATATTTGTTCCTTCTGCTAGGTTGCATAACCTTGTCCCATTGTCGTTAGTTATTTCATGCATTGTTTCTTTGCCGGCTACATTTTTTATGTATTCTTCTTTTCCTATCATAGCATTTAGATCTCCTAGCACAATTAACGTGTCATGTCCTGGGGTTTTCTCGCATGTTTCTTCTAGTGCTTCATAGAATATGTCCTTTTCTTCAGCTGTTGCTACTTCGGTTGGTGCGTATGCATTTATTATGGATATATTTGCTATCTGGTTTTTAACTCTAAGATATGAGATTCTACCATTTATTCTCTTGAATTCCAGTATTTGATTTCTGATCTTTTGGTCTATCATGAATGCAGTTCCCTTACTTCCTTGCTTTTCCTCTCCTGCATATAGTATTGAATAATCGTCTTTGTCTATTCGTCCTTCGTCTTTCCATCTCAATTCTTGCAATGCTAGTATGCCTATTTTGTATCTTTGCCTTTCCCTGTTTACTTCTTCCATCTTTCCTGTTTCTAACAATGTTTTGATGTTCCATGTCCCTAATCTTGCCTTATTTCGATTCTTTCTTGTCCTTTTGTTCTTTTTCCATTTCCTCGCCGTTGTCAACATGTTTTTATTTTCACCGGATTCTATTTGGGTTGTTAACTTTTTGGTTTGGTTTCGTTCTTCGTCGTTTGCACTCTCGTTGGAAACCCCGCCAGCAGGCTTTGTGTCCATACAGTCTTGCTTCCGGATTGGTTCATTTTTTCTGTCTCTTGTGCCTTTCTTTTGTTACTGTTTTCCTTTGGGTTGGTTTGTTCGTCCGGTGATCTGTCTGCTGCTGAGCGTTTCTTGTTCTTCGCCTCTTCATTCTCATTTCCTGAAGCTTCATTTTCTTGTTGTAATTGTTCGAGTGTGTAGTATTTTCCATTTACTATTAGCTTATTACCGCTAAGATTTGCTCTGTAGTTCTTTGCTCTCGCTTCTTTCATATATGCTAGTAATATTTTTCTTTGTTCTCGTACCTGTTTTGTGTAATCTTCGGAAATCCATATCTCTGTCCCTCTTAATTTATTGGCTGCCTTAAGGACTTCTATTTTCTTGTTCCAAGAGTTAAATTCTATCATCACCGCTCTATTTTTCCCTGGTTCTTGCGATTTCCTGCCTATTCTTTTTACCTCGCGGAGTTCCGTTTCCATGTTTAATGTTAATTCCATTTTGCTTATCACATTTCTTATTTCCTCCATCAGTGTGGGTTCCTGTTCGTTGTCATGTTCCTTTATTCCTTGTATAATTATTTTGTTTTTACGCAATTCCTTCTCCAGTGTTTCCATTCTTATGTTTTGTTCCTCGATTTGCATGTTGAGTTTTCCATTCATTTCTTTGAGTTTTTGGTTCTCAGTTTTCACGTTTTGAATTTCTGTTTGTAGGGCATCTATTTTTGTTTCAATGCGCTTACTCCTTTCATCCATTTCTTCAAGCTTATTGTTAATTTTACCTAATATTTCCTCCATGTTTTTACCTCTCTCTTCTGTGCTTCTGGTAGTGTTCAATCAGTGAATTGTGTCTGATTGTTCGTTATTCCAAATACACTAAACGGTAGTGTATTTGGTTATGCTTTTCCGTTTGCTGTAATTCTTCCCTATATGCTGCAACCCGTTGTGTTTGCACGTGTATTGTGTGTTGTCTATCTACTAGCGGGCTTGGCGTCGCCCGTCTAGTTATCTGCTCTTAGCTTACTTATTTCGTCCAAGAGCCCAGGCGGGCGCTGGCTTCGCTTCGCTATTGTAAGATAGATGTCACTTTGGAATTCCTAAAATTCGATTCTTATCAAACGTTGCACTTTCTTATCTCTTATTCTAACCTAACCGTAATTGTTTCTAATTTACGTGTTTATTATTAGTACTTATCTAGTGTCGGGCTTCCCCTCAATTGTGCATGTCCTTAATATTTCCTATGATTCTTTGCACCTGTTCTCACTTTGATTTTCTGTTGTTTTGCCACCGAAAACTATTAAAAACCTAGGAGTTTTAGCACGACCTTGCCACTTCACCTTCAACTTCAACAACGACTCCCGAAGTGCCATGAGTTTGCAAAATCCGAGCACCACAAAAAAAAATAATCGCCAACCTAACAAATTTTGATCAGCACGAAGCGAATATCAGCACTAAAGGTTTATTCACACAGTATCAACCGCTAAGAGATTATTTACACCGTAGCACTCTTTGGGGGAGAATTCCGAAAATCCCTGGAAATGATTTGGTCTATTTTTTTAACTTTAACTTTAGCGGTCAGTTCTCCAAATAACTTAGTGGTTGTTTGAAGAACTGACCCCTAAACAGTTTAGATAAAGTTGATCGAGAATAAAAACAGTCTTCCCTCAAGTCGACCCCAGCGTGATTCAGCGACTGTCTCTGTACCTTATTGATCGTAATGGCAAAGCAAGTTTTTACGGGAAATTGCAGTCTTTGAAATTGAAAAGAATAGTCTGAAAGAATAAGGGTTATTCGAGGAATGAAGACTGTCTCCCCTTCTCCAAAACCTATGACAACTTTGACCTCAGTGACGTTACGATGCGTTTCTCAGTAGTATAAGTGCTCCAACTTCCAAAGGCAGGCAATTTGGAAGAAGTCTGGGAGGGTAGAGTGTGGAGAAACTCAACATGGTAGTGCACTGTGTCATCAGCCTCCACCACAGTATTAATCGATTGATAGATCTTTTCCTCCGAATGAAAGGCTCCGGGGTGTGTGTTGTTGATTTTTAATGCCTTATCATTCTTCAGAGTGATACTCGCCCTTCTTCGAAGCCAGAACACAGGTTTTGCTGTTATGATCTTGATGTCGGAATATATTATGTTAGTGAGGTTGGCGATATTGTCACGGCTTGACATAGGTTTTCGTTGCCGAGTTTCAAGAGAAGTTTGGAAAACTATTCCGCTTTGGAATATCCTCTCAGGTGAACACTTATGTAAATTCAAGATATGTCCTTATTGTAGTAATACTGCATTTTAAAAATCACTATTATAACACGTATTTGTCTTGACAGCAACTGCTATTTAAATATCATCGTCGAGCTGATAAAACCACAGTAAGTAAAAAACCACTAATTGGACCCGCTGAAAAATATTTTGCAATTTACAGAACTTCTTTGTAGACAATGTTTAACGTATGGCACTATCCATCAGGTAAAATATGAATTTTTAAGTGTTCAAAACTGCTCGCACGTGACATTGCTACATACACTTGACTATAACTAAATACTGGTTGTGACAAATATTATATATTCCCACTTTATCCAGAGTTTACCCTTGTTGTTTATTGTCATCGCACAGAGAAAATGGGAAGGGTGCCACAAAGAAGACCTAGGAGAAGGCCGAATAGAATTTTGAAATAATAGATTACCAAAGCGATGACTGAATGCAACTTAAACGAAAGCAAATGTGAGAATAGAAGAGTATGAAGAACAGGTGTCGGATAACGTCGAAATACGTTTTAAAAATATACGTATGCTTGTACCAACAGGGAAAGCAATGGACCAGTGTGTAAATAAGCACATCCACATAATCATAATAAGCAGAAAAAACACCTTACAGCGTATGAGCAATATCAATTTTCGTTAACTGTCATTTTACATGTATTTTGACGTTTGTCTCACGAATCAGCAGACCGTTGATTTCAAATAAACATTTAGTAGTTACAGTAGTCCATTGTAAAAAATGAGCAGGATGCCGCAGGCTGACTTCGAGAATACACTTGGTTTACTGCTACTGCATGGCCGGGTGCAGCCACTTGAAAATTTCAATATGTTGGTTTTACTCTTAAAATTATCTATTTATTTTCAATTTAGGACTTTTGTGCACATCTACACGGTAACGGCTTTAATTTAAAAAAAGAATTATCGAAATCGGCCCGGTGGAAGTCTCAAAATAGATGTCGAAAGAAAACGCTTCACGCTTTAAATATATAGCTAAATAAAAATTAATTGCCGCATGTATGTTACATCATCATTGGAGAATGGCTTGACCGATTTGGCTCATTTTTTTTTATTGTGTTCGTAATTGTTAGGAGAAGGTTTGTATGAAAGAAAAATTTGGGAAAATATCCACCGGAAAAGTCGGAAAATCAGAAAGATGATTTTGTATGGGATTTCGTATGTTTTTGTTTATGAATGGCTTTTCGAAGAGGAAAATGGGAAAAACCGATTTCTTTTTTCAGGATGGAAAAACCAAAATAGAACAATGGAAAAGTCATGTTTCAAAACATACACACATAGTTTTACGTAATATTATGCCCGGGCAACGCCGGGTAGGTCACAGCTATGATGTATACAACGAATAAGCACACAGGTATTTTGTGATTTTCCGAAAATCAACCCCTTAGGGTGTGAAATGGGGTAAATAAGCCTAAAAATCGATATGGGTGTCGTTATTGAGGTTTTTTGGGACATTGATTGCAAAAATGGCATTTATTTATAAGTCCAAGACGGTGGACATGACATAAAATGAAAACTCTATAGTGGTGAAACGGGGTTTCAGAGACATTATTTTTGGGCAGAACAATGTTTGCCAGGTCAGCTAGTTTATAATAATTTCTACGTCGTACTACCTTACCTCCTGTACTTTATCAATTGATATCAAAGGGCCACTGTAAGTCTATGTAACTGATTTGAAATATTAAAATTTCTGGATATTTGTGCAAAATTGTGGAAATTAATACTTAAATGAAGTAGTCTTTGTAAGAAAACTAGTCAGAGGACCGAGTCACACAATTCCTTCCGTGTGGGCATAAGCGCAAGGGTTAACACTTTTCATTGCTAATAGAAGGTCTTTCACCTTCAGCCACTCCTAGGCACTCACCGTGCGCAGGGGTCTTATCTTCTTTTGCCTATTGGAAAAAAGGCCCGACAGGCCTAGAAACAGCCGTTGGTTCCATTCCAACGCTCGCTCGTCTCATACACACGGTTTCATAAAAGTAGCCCAATATTTCTGAAATTTTCAAGCTGGCTAACATTTTACATTCTGAAGAACTTTTTGTAATAACATTTTTCTGTAATATGAACGGATAAGGTGCAAAAAATTACGACGCCGGCACCCCAGACAGACTTTTAAGGGGTCGCTTAATGCTTAACTCCATGTGGCTAATTTATTTTGGGTGGTATTTAACAGTCTACCAAATTTACCCAACCTTTTCGTACAAAAAAATACTTTCGTTTCCCAAAAATACTAAATGTTCACCAAAATTAAGAAAATACATAATCTTAGAGCGACAACCAAAAATTGACGTCATGCTAGTCTCTTATATTATTTGTTCCTAAAAATAACTTTCGTTGGCTAAAAATGCTAAATGTTCACCAAATTTTATTCCGCATTCAATTCTAACATGATACCCAGATATTTAATTTTAGTCAGCGTTTTATATTATTTAGCATTTAAAACACACTATTTCTTTGGCAAATATACACAATGTTTACTATATTTTATACCACATTCAATTTCAAAAGTATACCCAGATTTATATTTCTTGTTGGCCTAAATATCACTTATAAGAAAAATCTATCGTGTTTTATTAGGTTTTGTTTATTAATGGGGACATAGAAATAAGTCTGAAGAATTCTTGGAAATAAATCAATGTCTTTATATATATAATTCTGTACGTCTGTATGTAACTAAACTCCTCCTAACCGGCTGTACCGATTTTGATGAAATTTTTTGTGTTTAACTGGGTCCCTGGATGGTTTAGATTTACAATTGGACCCGGTAAGTGGCGCCACAATCATGTTCTAGGCAATTTAAAAAAAATTGACGAATTTTTTTTAAAGATTTCTCGCATATCAAAACATATAACTCCAAAATTTCACCACCCCCAATATTTTTTAAAATTAAAAACATCGAAAATTCGAATATCGAAAAAACGTTTGCTGAACCCACTGATAGCAGGCAGCGGGCAGGACAACGTCTGTCGGGTCCGCTAGTATATATATAAAAATCTAACACAAATTTCACAAAACAAAATTGAAAATTAAACTTATTAAGTTTTTTCATACGGCAATATACTGGTTACACTCACTGTAAAAGCTACCAAACACAGTGTGCAGCTGCAAGCTGAAGCCTGCAAGAAGTTTGTCTGGAAGCGACAAGGAGAGATGTTCGAGCTTATTTCATTTTTGGAGTAACAGAATAATTATTTGACGCACAAGTAGTTTTTTCGAGAAAGACTAAATATAAATGGATAGCGCGAATATTTATTATGTACAGCACGGACGCGTAACTTGAGCGTTCTAAATTTGGTGAACATTTAGTAAAATTGATAGACATATGGAATTTAAAATGTAAGCAATGGTAAAACAATACGCAACATAGCTATTTTAGTGGTGCTGTTCTCATTTTCTGAAGTATAATAATTTGGGTTCTATTGAGATTTTTTGATGTTCATTAAAATTTTTGGTGGACAGCGCTAGGGATGTATGGTTTAATTTGGTGTACATTCTATTTGATCCCATTTATTTTTATCTACTGGCTGTGACACAAATAATTTTCTGTTTAAAAAGGAAAGTCCAACGTTGCAAAAAAATGTTTAACGCATGCAGGAGATCTACAAACATTACTTGACTATCCTCAAAATGATATCAATGATTTGACTCCTTTTCTAAATTCGGCACGATATTTTGTCAGAATATTGTATGGTCGCCCATCATAAGCTGCTTTCCTTTCGCGTGCATCAAACCCCGACGGCTAGAAGCCCGAGTCGCTCGGTGCTGCTCGTGAATGGAACGCGATTTAGCGGCATAGCGCACATCTAGCGCGCGCCAAAAGTTTTAAACAGTCACATAACCTTAAAACGTTATTTTGAGAAATTTTTGTTTGGTGCTGAACAGTAACAAAAACTGGCTGAAATTCATTTTAATTTTTTATTATAACCAAAAATATTCCAACACTTTAAGAACTTATAGTATACTGAAAAATTAAATCTATGCACCCACTATTTTACTACAATATCACAAGCGAATTGTCTTCTTCTATCAGTCTTTGTTTTCCTAATAGCAACTACTGCTTTAGAAAATGAAACAAATTTAGATGTAGGAATGGTAAGCGTTTAATAAAATGTTTAATTAATAACCTAGTTATATAAAATTTAACAAATTCAAAATCGTAACAATTACAAAAAAAATTACATTCCTATAGCTAAAAGTTCTGTTCATGCGCAAAGATGAGGCTTTATTTCAATGATGACATTTTTCCTCACAAAATTTAGCATAGCACCTAAAACCAGGGAGAAGTTGCACCTAACCTCAAATGATTTCGCCTTCGCGCCTTTTAAAAATTAAAAGTATGGCATGCTGGCTGGCTGTGGCTTCGCGCCCCGACCAACGAGCTGGTCCTTGAGAGGAAAGGGGAAATAAGCCCAGAGCGACTCCGACGTTAAACGCCCTTGTGAAAGGAACGAGGTGCGCGAGAATTTGGAGCCGCTCCGAGCTGCTCCCATGGATGAAAGGAAAGCGCCTATTTACAGGGGATTTGAATAAATTATGGGCGCATTTGTTTCACACTTGTAAATCTGATATTAGAAATTTACCACCTACTGAAGATTCTTTTTACCAACACATTATGAGAGCTGCGTATCAAATAATTATTTGAAAAAGTGCGACTTTGATAAATCCAGAAATACCCAATCTAATTAATTGTGGTTGGAACTTAAAGAATAATATGCTTATCCCAAGCATAATAACTATAAGTATTCATCCCAATGTAACTTACGAAAATGTATTTTGTAAGTGTAAATTCAGAAAATGATCTGGGAACTATAGTTGTAACAAAGCTGAATTCAAATGTATAATACGTTGCTATTGTGATCGTTATGATCAATGTATTAGCTTTTAATTTGCTTTACAAACGCACATTTGTGTATACAGTGCTTTTCTTGTAAGGTAACGTATAACAGTTTACATGGCAAAGACTTTATCTTATTATGTTAATGTTTTGTCTATCGAAAATTTTAAAATCATGTTTTGTAACCTATTAAATTAGGCCTATATGGAAAATAAAACTTAATAATTACACTGGCCGACAAACTTTTTTTTGTTGTAACGCAAATCTAAATAGCATATTACAGTAGAATGAGCCTATATAAATACGAAAATGGCAAAAAAATTGTAACACGTAAGGTTTTCTTGTTAATTAAACAAAGTAGATGTAGAACGGTACCATTTAGTATTTATTGAAAAAATGATTTTACAAGTTGTTTAACCCTGTATATCTACTATATTTATAATAGGTTAACATCTAAGAAAAAGGTAACATCAAAAATATTTATTTGAAACACACTAATTCTATTTTTTCCGTTTATGGGGTTCACATCTTCTCTCTTCAAAAACCAACAGTAATCACCCATCATGACTGGATCCCATCGTCCTTGGTAACGAATTTCCATTGTCCTAATATCTTGATGGAATTTTTCACCCTGCTTGTCGCTGACAGTGCCCAAATTTTAAGGAAAAAATGGTAAATGGGAATGGAGAAAGTGAATTTTTAACGATATTCGGCAACCAAGCAATTTGTAGGAGTCTAAAAGTGCATTAACTAGTTGTTCATACTTTGCACTCGTATTGTTGCCTAAAAATCCCCTCACTACACTTACAAATGAGTTCCAGGCTCTAAGTTCTTTTGTGTGGAGAGCTTTTCTATAAAATTAACATCGTCCAGCAATTTTCTAATTTGTGGCCCAATAGAAATGCCTTCTTTTAATTTGGCGTCACTTAACTAGGGAGTCTTTTGGATCTACAAGGGGCACATACTCAACATTTTGAGATCCCGGTTGAAATTCAACCCTTTCCGGCCAAGTTTTCGTTACGTAATGTTCATTCACTGCACGACTGTCCCACAAACAAAGAAAACAGCAATATTTTATAAATCCTCCCACTAAAATTGCTATAACTTTTAAATCAACACATATCTGCCATTTGTACCGGTTATAGTTTATTTTATCTAACCCTCGACACCTAACGGTAGAAGAGGGCCAGATGAAGTAAGTAAGTAAGTATCACTTATAATAATGCAGAAGACTAAAAGCCGTGTTTACACAACTAAAAGTACCACGGTTGCATTCGTTTATTTCTATTTTCGGGTTTTTGTAAACAAACTTCCCTTAACTTTTAATAGCGATATTATCACAGAAAACAATTATTTAATATGCATATTACCTGTGTTTTTTCAAAACTGTTGACACAGCTTCAAAGGCAAGTGAATTTTGGTTAATAATAATGAGAGTTACTGAATGCAACCAACGGCCGAAGCAAGGAAATACTGGGCGCGTTCAGCCGGGACAGCGCTGAGGCAGCGCTGCGTTGGCGATTGCGCAGAACGCCTTGCTGAGCGACAGCGCTGAAGCAGCGGTTGCCATTTTTTCCAGCAAATTTATTTTCGCTTCCTTTCCGCTAGATTACTCAGCGAGAGTGGTGGGAGATAACCGCAAAGGGCAGTTTTAAATTTAAAAAATGGAGCTTGAAATGACCGTGCTGCATTTCTGCATTAACGGCGAAATTGTAGAGGCACATTTTGGAAAACCGAAAAAATTAAGAAAAAAAATGACCATATTCTCAAAATCAGTAGTTTCTTGAAATTATTGAAACAAATAGCCACTAAAATGTGATAGAATAGTAATTTAAAAAATTCAGTCTAATTTTGACAAGAGTTAAATGCTCAAATTCACAATTCTTCATGAGGTCCATCCTCATTCTCATCATTTTCTTCCACATTTAAATGGAAATTTTGCAGCCTTTGTCGTCCTGGCAAAAATACGTCATTAAGCAATTTCAACATAACTGACGTTTCTGTTTGTAAACATAGCGCTTGCTAACCAAGGTCGTTCAGCCGTTCGCAGCTGCTGCAAGTCAGCAAAAAGCGACCGCTGAGACAGCGCTGCTCCGGCTGAACGCGCCCATTGAAGCCGTACTTTTTGAGCGTATTAAATGTGTCTTTGACTCTGATGTTTACACATAACCTATACATTATTTTGACTACGAAACTTTTGCAAATTGTTGTGCATCGCTTTGATTGCGCTGCAAATATACCACATAGTTGGCGTTGTACCCTGCATACGGGCTGATTTTCAGGTATGCCGATCAACGAAGGATTATACGAGGAATAAAAATTTGTTTCCTTTATTATAGCGACATTTTGAAGATTACCTAAGAAATACAGAAAACCATTGAGCTATAATTCAACAACTGCTGCTCAGCAACATCCTGAATGCTAACGCTTGGAAGACATCTACTTTCTTTGAGAGCATGAAACGTTGCAGTACAAAGAGTTGGCGTTGTACCACGATGTCGGTAATAAACCTGCATACGTGCTGATTTTCAGGTATGCCGATACATGAAGAATAACAATTTGTTTCCTTTATTATAGCGACATTTTGAAGATTACCTAAGAATTACAGAAAACCGTGAGCTCCCCAAGTTTGGTTCGACCTGCAAAACACTACTTTCCGGTCTCGTAACGTATATTACTATTAAGATTAATTTAGTTTGAAATGTGTATAGCTCAATACTGCCGTCATAAGCAAGAAGGCGGTATCTACAAAAAAATCGAAATTGAGTTATTGGTATCGTTGGAATTGGTACAAAATTCCAATCATTTTAGATAAGTAACAAATCGATATCTGCACTGTAACTATGATTTTCAGATGAAAAAATGCGGTACCTATCAGCTATAATATCCCAAAGACAGTGATAATTACGCAATAATTTTATTGCAGGTTTCGAAAGCACGTTGCTTGGTAACAGCCCGACGCCAGCGGTCGAGGGATATTCGGTTAGACAATTTTTTGCCCTTGAAAGCATTTATTTACATTTATTTAGTGGAAGTGCAATTATAAAAAGAATATGACATCTTAAAATACTGCATTGCGAACTGTCAAAAACTTGACGTAACATAGCAACCCGCACTGACTGCTGTACACAAAGTGATAACAACCCATGGGTAGTTTTCAATGTAAGGATAATCTAATTGGTTGATTTTTCCCACATGACTAGAAAAGAGTTAATTTCATTGGATCACAAATTTCAGAAAAAATTGTCTACAGAAATTTTGTTACTTATAAAGCGCAAGAAGGCATCATATGTAAAATGCAAAAGTAAAAAGCAGTATCTGCGTGTAGAAGCCGCCTTCTTCTTTTGTTTTGTTAGATACCGCCTTTATTGTCTGTTTTCGTGGACGCAAATGTTCAGATACGGCCAACTGCCGTTTCATTAAATTAATAGTATCAAGTCTTCCATTATACAACATTGTCAAGTAGATGCCGCTTTTTCAATCTGTATTTAGTGTTCGGTCGATTGTTGCAATTTAAAGTCAAAAGGCGGTATCTACATTTTTTCGCTACAATTTCTTTATTTTTGATATAAATGGTGAATATTGTTTCTTTTTATATAAAACACAACTAAATTCATACTTATAATACAAAAAATCCACGGTTATGTACCGCATGGTGATGAAATATCAATAAGTTAAGGGCCCCACAGACGTTGTTCTTTTCTGGCAGTTTTGTCTGCACGGGCAAAACTGTACGGGTAAAAACGAACAACGACTTCAGCCACACACGAACGGATTGTTTCGTTCAGTTTTTCTGATATCACCGCTTCATCAACTGTGATGGATACTACGACCACGTTGGCAGTGGCGGCGGAAGTGGCTATACAAGTTTCAAAAAGAAAACGTTCAAAATGGGCTTAAGAATGGCTAAAGAATGGGCGTATAATTAGGTAGCTTAAAAGTTTTGTATTGAAATACACTTCATTTTCATATAAAGTTGTATGGGTCTAACGTCAACTGTTTTGGAGATATTAACAATTTTATGCAAAAAATTGCGGAACTTCAGGCGGCTGCTGTAAGCGACAGAAAACAATTGAATGAAGGAAAACGTTACCAAAAAATTATGATTTTTGTAAACTATCTTTCAAGTGTAAAATGGTGGATCTGGGTATTAATGTTATACAGAGTGCTCAATATTTGCAAATTTAATTTAGATTTTTTTTTCAAATGGAACGCCCTATATATTTTTGTATTTCTGAAGAGCTCTTTTAATGAACTTTCTTTTGATATGTTACTTCATACCTCTGAAGTTCCAACTGTTTTTCAGATATGCGAGTTTAAACATAAAAAACAATTTAAACCCCTTAAGATGCTTTATTTCAAGCGATAAAAAACAAACGCCTTTAAAATAATGATTTAAACACATGAATTCTTCAAACAAAAGATAAAACCAAGCTTAAAATACAAAAATTGAACCAGAACTCAAAACTAGAAATAACCAATACGACCGAATTTTGAGATAGGAAATGAAGTGGAAGAAGAAAGCTCATTAAAAGTACTTTTTAAAAATACAGAGATATACAGGGTGTTCCATTTAAATAAATCAAACTAATTATATTTGCAGATTATGAATTCTCTGTACAGCTTTAATACTCAGAGCAGGAAAGGAGAACTATTTGAACATTTAGTGTAATTACGTATAAGCTTTTGGTGTATTGGCTTTTTTTTATCTGATTTAATTTGACTGTGGAATTAATTTATTCCTGCATTTATCGTTTTTTTTTCGTGTTTATAATTTCCTGTATCAACACTGACTGAATTTATATTTTCTAAACCTGGATTTTGTGCTTTTATTTTTAGAGAGATCATGCGTTTAAATCACTATTTTAAGGGCGTTTGTTTTTATCCCTTGAAATAAAGCATCTTAAGGGGTTTAAATTGTTTTTATGGTCAAACAGGCATATCTGAAAAACAGTTGAACTTAGAAGTATGAAGTAACATATCAAAAGAAAGCTCATTAAAAGGGCTCTTCAAAAATACAAAAATATACAGGGCGTTCCATTTGAAAAATAATCGAAATTATTAAATTTGCAAATATTGAGCACCCTATATAACATTAATACCCAGATCCACCATTTTACACTTGAAAGATAGTTTACAAAAATCATAATTTTTTGGTAACGTTTTCCTTCATTCAATTGTTTTCTGTCGCTTAAAGCAGTCGCCTTGAAGTTCAGCATTTTTTTGCATAAAATTGTTAATATCTCCAAAACAGTTGACGTTAGACCCATACAACTTTATCTGAAAATGATGAGTATTTCAATACAAAACTTTTAAGCTACCCAAATATAGGGCATTCTATTTAAAAAAAAGTAAGTTTGATTCGCCATACTTTTTTGCGACACCCTGTATAATCAAAACTATTTTAGTAATGTGCACCACTTTCGTACCTACAACTTCTTTGTTGCCGGACTCTGTATTTATACAGTACAGTAAACATTACGCTTCCATACTTTGACCAACATTATTTAAAAAGATATTTTTGTCAATTACACGGAAACATTGCATGTTCAACACATTGGAAAAGTTATTCTTCCATGCTCACGTAAAACTTTTACATTCGCCGGAAAACTCTCACTTTTCTTAACTTGTAGAACAATCTACTATTAATTCACTAGCGATTTAAGAACAACTCGCTAGCATATAAACATTATAAACAGTTACTTATGGTTGCTATTACAGAGATAATAATAATACTGCCAGTTTAAAATGACAAAGAAATAATAATTAATCGAGTTATTTAACAATAACAGTAACGGCGTAACTGGAGACTTGAGTTACCGCATTTATATTTTTATGACGCTCAACGCCTCAACGGATTAAACCTGAAAAGAAACACAGATTGCAAGCAGCTGAAAATTATTTCGGTGGCACAAATAATTCTCACATATAATCTCATAAGAGTATTAATTCTTTCCTGATTTTTTTTTACTGCATCCAACAACGTCGTATTAATTAGGACGCCTTCCAGATACGAGCGTTTCCTTTCCAGAGACTTTCCATTTGAAAATATATTTTTTGGAACTTTTCCTTACTGCCAATCTCTAGCGTGCTTTTAAAACTGTCTTTAGTGCAACAAAAGTTATTACATTTGACGTACATTTTAAATGCGGCATATGCCGCGGGTTTCAGCTAGTCTAAAAGGATGCGCATATTTTCATAGGTTTCTTTCATTGTCACTGAATGGGCAACTGGTATACAGGTTACAGAATCTAGATTTGAGACGCGGTGAAAATCTAAACTAATGTTAGAATCTAGTAATTTCCAAGTTTCGTATTGGTATCATTTTTATATCTATCATAGTGACATTAAATTGTTAACCTTATTTAAGCTAAATGACACAATAAATCAGAGGCGTACGCAACATTGCGGTATGGTGTATTATCAGTTCTTGAATGTTAAAAAGATTGCGGAAATAATGGTGTTAAGTTGAACAACCAGGCTCTGCTAAACCTTCTATCCCAGCAACAGCAATTTTCTCACTTTAAAACACAAAGAATCTGTCATATGACCTTAGTCACTGCGCAAACGAAATCCCTCTACCCACCGTTAGGTAGGACTCTGACAGAAAAATTACGTCGATCGGTAGCGATCGTTCAACTTTTCAAATGCATTTACTTGAATGCGACTACTCTGACAACGTCGAACTGTCACGATCGATAGCGGTCGATATCGACCGTCCAGCACAAAATTCAATTCGACTGGAAAACTTTGTTGTTGGACGATAGCGGACGATGGTTGGCGCTTGCGTAGTTCAGTGCAAGTTGCACAGAAGGATACTCAATGCACACTAAACTGTATAAGCACGTGGCCACAGAATAATACCCTAAATCAGAATGGCCTCTCTGTGTCGGCGCTTTTGATGTCAGCATACTCAATTTTTGTGACCTTGAAATTGTCCGCCATGATCCTAGTGGTGTGCAGAGGTGGTAAAATCAAAATTATGCGCCTAAATTTTAAACTGAACAGAAATAATCCGTACGTTTAAAGTCCATGCAATTTATATGGAAATGCACAGTACACCATGTGCCACCAAAAGATCTTTTCTGTGCACTCATATTAAATTAATATTTTAAAACCACTTGCACAAAAAACATAACCTTCTAATAAGGGGTCATTGACCGCCACAAGTACACGTGTAAAATATGGAAAACAGCTGACTGCACACCACCAGAACTCGCGCATGCGCAAAGAAAAAACTAGCTGAATTTCAAGCCAACAGGCCATTCTGAATTATTCTGTGACGTGGCTACATAACCACAACGTTTGTTTTTGTTTTCTAAAATTTCAAGAGTGGGACTTTGAGTACTATAAAAACTAAAACACTACAAAATTTTGAGGTTATGTGTGTTTACGCGAGAACAATGACCCTCATGGACGCTGGATGCCGAACGACGCTGTCAGATGTTCGCCTATATTTCAAGCGATTGTGGGAGATCGTAACCATTCGATTGCGAACGCTTGCTAGCCTGTCAGAGTCCTGCCTTACTGATTACTTGTCATTTAAAATGTAACCAAACTTTGTATGTTTGACAGCTTTCCACACATTGCCAATTCATCAAATTTGATCACAGCGCCTTTCATGACCTACCTCGAGAGTCAATCTAGTTTCTGTGACCTGTAGATGGTTTTAAATTCCCATTATGTAATAACACAGCTTTTAAACTATATTTCGATGAGTCTATAAACAATCGCCATTCAGAGGGAGAATGCTCGATATTGAGTTCCTGCATTAAACCATCGATATCAGTACACGCACATAAAGAATTTTCCATATTGTAAAATGCAGAAAACGTAGCATTTCTTTTCCTAAAAGTTGTAATTTTTGTTTCTTTGGCTAGTAAGTTCCACTCCTTAAGACGGGAACCAAGAAGTTCTGACTGTTGCTTTGACAACCCCAAATCACATACTAAATCATTTAACTCACTACACTGTTCTTCGGAGCTGCCTGATGATGCGTTATTATCTTCCAAAACAATGTCTTGCCAATCTAAAGGCGCAGTCGGTATTGGTAAGTCACAACTGTGACAAACAGGTCTTATGGCAGAAGGCAAATTCGGATATTGGATCTTGCTCTTTTCTATTCTGGAATAACCTTCAGTCTTTGTCATGCAAAAACAGCAATCGTCTAAATGATTGGTAGGTTCTCGCCATAGCATTGGCATTGCAAAAGGCATACGTTTTCTCTTCCCTTTCATCCACTGTACCAATAACAAGCTACAGCTGACACAGCACACATGGAGAGCCCAGTGCTTGTCTTGATCTCCGATTGAAACACCAAAATATAAGCCGTTCATGACCTTTTTGGGACAGAGTTGGCTATGATTTTTTCTTTTCATGTTAGACTAACTGATTCGATGATGTAGCGGATGCAACTTTTTTTTTCTGTCATTGTCTGTTCGACAATTTCTTGCCACCACATTGCCAGATTTAATATTTAACATTCGTAAGAAAATAAATGATTTATCAAATGTGTAAAAATAATTTTAATTTCCGTCAAAAGAAAAGTCAAAATGCCCAAAATATTTTTGTTGCAACAAAAAATTTCCACTAAACGATGCTACTTCCAATTTAAGAAGGACAGACCACATTTAAAAGAAAGCGAGTCGATGTGGAGACTAGAGAATATCCGGCAACAATGTACCTATTCAGAAAATATAACCTTAAACTGAAAACAACCTAACCTAACACAAAAATTGTCAATTTCCATGAGGGAGTTTAGTTGCAACAGAGGTACTGCCAACAAAATTACTAGATGGTCATAGCCTCACCTGACCCAAAAAGATCGTGAACGGCTTATACAAATAATAGGTTTTTTTCACATTTTCAGAAAATGATCTAGCTTGTGACTTCACCAGAAATTCTCCACAAATATAACAAAACTTGTCAGGGCAATTTTTGCAACTGCGGCGCGTTTGACTTGACATTTTCGCCGTTGAAAAAACTTTCTTAACTACACAGACCACTCAATACGAAACTCAATAGAAGACTGAATAAGAGAATAAGTTTAATGTTGCAAACAATCCATTTTAGGTTTTAAAGTGCACCCCTTTTAAATGGCCCCTCATAAAATTTACGACCTGCCAATATAAAAGGGCCCAATGAGCCCATTGAAAAATGGTAGGTATTAGGGCTCTATGAATATTTTTTCTAAAATGAGAAAGGTATTAGCATTGTGAAAATAGTGGGCTGAACTGTGTTACAAAAATCATGTCGGCCAGTGTTATTATTATGATTATTTCCTTCATATCCATAATAATGCATAATCACTATGGTTTCTGTCAGTCTAACAATGACAAAAATTCAAACGTCAAAATTTAATCGCTTGTATGATTTTAACATGATTATTAAAGGTGCTTCACCAACTGAATTTTATCTATTTACTCAGGAAATAATCACTCCGAACATCCCGCATGCATGTAAACTAGCCTGAATAAATTTTGACGATTTTCTGTCAGAATGTTTTGCTTTGAAGAAATATATCTCGTAAATTTTCCGCCCCTTGTTGAGCGGCAAATAAAAATATTTCTTAGCAAAACATTCTTACAGAAAACGTCAAAATTTAATCGGCTATTTTAATGCACTTGGGATATTACTGTTGATTATACCACTCCCTCTAACATCAACCAATGAAAAACGGCAAGATTCATAGTTACGCATGTTATAACTTTTGATAATGTACAATCGATGCTTTAGAAATCGGGACAAGTAATATGGTCTTCTAGTCTTTGGAGTATTCTTGCTCCGGTTACTTCATTAATGTGAGATGGCATTTCATAATTGACAAACAATAAACAATCTGACATAACAATTAAAACCATAATAACTGCAAAAGCCAAGTTTATACACTTTAAAAATACATGCAAAATATATCATAGTAGTGTGTAGTGTACCGATTTCTAAGGCGCCGACTGTACATAGCAACTGATAATCACATACCTTCCTGACTAATAGGTGATAGTCACACGCCTCCACAAACATCACGCTACCTGCTGTCAGTACAATTGTCAAAACAATCACATTAACTGTACTTTTAATATTTAAAATACACTATTCAAACGTTGTTTATTGACTTGTGATATGATCTAGCCAAATGCAACTCGTGTCTTCTTGGTTATCAAATCATTTCTGTTTCCACTCGATATATTGTTTTAGGCAATCACGCGATGTACGGAACTTTGCGACAACCCCAGTTCTTGTGCAATGCTTCTTGTACTTCTGGTAGGATCTTCTGTTACAACATTTAAAACTGCTTCTCCCATGTTTGGATTTCACACATTTCGTGTTCGGCCTCGATCTGCATTTGGCAATAAAGCCAATTTCCCAGTGTCTCTGCTCCTTTGCAGGAGACAGTTTATTACATTTGGGTCAGGATGTCTTCTGTTCGGAAATCTTTCTGCTTAAACACAAACAGCCTCAGCGACATTATTGTGGCACTCCCCCACAACCAGGATCATATCTACATATTCGTTATTAGAATACATTTTTAAAATGTCAAGTAACTGACTTTCAAAATGTAACTGACAAATCTAAACATACTTAAACAAAATACCAGGTTATTATAAATGCTTTTCCATCAAGTTCCCTTTGAAATTATTGTTAAATTTGAATATGTTGGTGGCACTGTAAGTCTTATGTCAAATTCGAGGTTATCAAGTTAGGTTTTCCGTCAGTTTTGACACAAACTGACGCAGAACCTAACCTGCTAATCTCGAATTTGACAGACTTACGGTGCGACCACCATATTCAAATTTAACAAATATTTCAAAGGGAACTCAATGGAAAAGCATTTATAATCACGCGATACAAGAAAACTGGCTAGCTAAAGCATCGTTGCCAGTTCCATTTTACAACTATAAGCATCAAAAAATGAAATTTTGAAACCAAAATTTTAGGTAAGTTTGATGAAAATGTCAGTTTTTTGAATTGGGATGTTTAACCACCATAATAATCTTTGACTCAAACGTTGAATTTTTAAATAGCTTATTTCAAAATGCATCTTCTGCTGTTAATATTTCAGAGGAATGATTGTTAAGATTTTTTTTTGTATTTTTTTCCATACTCCGCTAGTAGTCCCCAGCAACTCTTCCAGAGGAAATGAGCCATTTCTGAATCACCCTGTATATGAAAATATAAACCATAAAATTTTGCTTGCAATAACAAGTGTATTATTTTTCAAGTAGTTAGCGTTAGCACAAAAATAATCATGTTTTTTGTGAACTGGTAGTTTCTTAAGAACGTTATAGTTTCGATTTTTCCATTTTTTCTTGAATTTTCTTGTGCTTATAGCTGTTTGATGAGGAAAGCACTGCATTATTTGTATGTTTTTATATTTTCGCCCTGAAGTTGTAATAAATAGATGAAGAACATGAATTATGAGTAAGTATAATACATACAAATTATTTGCAAGCATAGTATTCGTATCGCGGTTCAAATCAGTGATCAGCAAATCGCACCACGCGTGAAACTCAAAACACGCAGCCGATAATAAATCGTATTTTTTATAACAATAAAGCAACAGTGATAATTCTTTCACTAAAAACTTCTCCATTCTTTTCTACACATTTGATACGCTGGAAGTATGCCTTTATGTCCAATAGTTTAAAAAAATACCTCGATGCTAAAGTTTATACAGCGCGTTCCCGGTACACTTTGCTTAAACAATTTCTGTAGCATTTGTTAAAAATAATTTCGTGATTAATTTGACATCATCTGAATTCAGAAAGAATAAGCTATGCATTGGTTTAAAAATCATTGAGAAATATTCAAAACTAAGCTTGTGAATGCGATGTACGCATAAAATTCATCAATTTCTTGTAATAACAAAAATGCTGGAAAATATTTTTTCTGCTTCTTTGCAATCGCAAAAAAAATGGAGCCCTCTACATTCAGATCCGCAAGGTCATTCCAGATAGTGCACATTTTTTTTTTTAAACTATATCTTCGAGTGCACACCCTATGATCGAAGTTATGGTCCCTGATTCCTGACTACTACTTGAAAAGTGAAAATGTATTTTTATAGAAAAAAATCCGTAGAATTCAATGCACTACAAAGTAACAGCTGAATCGGTGGAGAAGTGATTCAAAATGGCGGTCAAAGTGATGAAAAAACGGTTTTTTGCATACAAAAATGCACAACAGCAATTTAAAATTTTATAAAAAATATACGCTTAGGTATGTAGCTTAAAAAAACAAATAAAATAAGCTTTCGATAAATACGAGTATATTAATTAGAAAAAAAGTTATCGCCAAAAAACCGCTAAAAATGACCGATTCTTCAATTGTACTTAACTTTAAAAACAAAACTTGTATAACGTTCAATTTTCAGAAAACGTAGTACTCAGTGAATAGAAAACGCACGTTTTTGAAATTTTCAAAAATGTGGATTATTTTTTGCATAAATAAATTTTTCGGAAAAAAATAGGTTTTGCTGAAATTGATTTACTCAGGTTGTAGAAATTTTTCCCTAAGAGTTATACTACCACATACAATATGAGCGCGATTTTTTTTACACTTGCAAATATGTGCACATTCAATTTGAAGAGTGACCTTTGTTTACGCCCACAAAATGTTAAATATTTTTGTCAATTCACGTTTAATGATAGTTTAGAAATAAAGTAATTAGTTGCTATAATTATTCTTCTAATTATTATTAGAATCACCATAAAAATTTAAAAAAAGGAATGATATTCTGATACATTGTGCAGGCCGAGTAAACGGCGAGTGGAGCAACCTACTCCGAGTTTCTCCCCAACTCGCCACGTCACCGCTCTGAACGGAACATGCATTTTGCGATGCCTAATGTAAACCGGTTTGTAATAAATAATACACGGTCAATAATTGCGAATTAATTTTTATATTACAGCAGAAGTCTTCAGCTAAAGTGTGTGCAAATTTCAGCCGTTAATATTAATAAATGAATGTGCAGCAATTTAAAAACTAAAACTTTCTTGGCTTCTATGGGTCGTACAGCGCATTTAAATTCGGAGAAAATTGACAGATATGGAATGGTGCTTATGTAATTTCGCTACAATTAAAATTGACAAAAATATTCCACATTTTATGAGTTTAAAAAAAAGATCACTCTTAAAATTGAATTTGCACATATTTACAAGTGTAAAAAAATTCGCGCTCATATTGTGTGTGTTAGTATAACTCTTAACCCGGGATTAGTCGCTAGGTTTAGTTTGCGTCGTTGGTCGCGCGTGAGCGTTTCTCTCACAGCTGACATTTTGATTGCATACGTGTGTTTTTTTCATAATTGGCAATCATTACTTTATAATCATAATGTGGCAATATCTGTTAACGTCATACCTTAAAATTAAAATAAAAAATTCATTGAATATACAAAACTTTATTTTTTACACCATGTGTAAATACAACTCAAATCGTTAAATTGAAATTCAAAAAAGATTTAATATAACTCTGCTTCGATCTCTAGTTTGTATCCGACTCATCCGAAACTTGTAAACAATTAGGGCAGGTATATGTGGTATGTTCCATGCAAATGGCTTGTTGGCAAGATCGCAAAATTAAAAATGTTTAGAACAAATACAAAAATATAAAAGTAAACGTGGTTAGTCGCGTAATGAGCGATTTGCTCACACTAGCGCACGCACGTACCAAACTACTTGTCACAATTGCACTGTTTCTTGTTTTTTTCATGAAATAATACCACTAGCCGGTGCTTGACGAATAGGGTGGGGATTAAAAAAATTGGCGGGGCCGTACCTGTCATTGCACTAAAATGGCGAATTAATTTGTAAAAACGTGAGGGAATCGCTCATGTAGCGACCAATGCCGGGTTAAGGAAAAATATAAGCCTACGCTGATTGCTGTAGGGCTTCTGAAACCTGAGTAAATCAATTTATGAGAAAACGTATTTTTTTCGGAAAAATTTATTTATCAAAAAAATAATCCACATTTTTACAAATTTCAAAAACGTACGTTTTCTGCTCACCGAGTACTATGTTTTCTGAAAATTTCAACGTTATATAAGTTTTGTTTTTAAAGTTACGAACAATTGAAGAATGGCCAATCTTTAGCGGTTTTTTAGCGATAACTTTTTTCTAATTAATCGGTTTTGCCCATCAAAAGCTTGTTTTATTTGTTTTTTAAGCTTCATAAACGCATATTTGTTTTAAAAATTTTAATTGCTGTTGTGCATTTTTATTTATTTATTTATTTATTTAATTCAATTAACTGGCAGACGGCAAAGCCGGTAAATGCCAGTTGTGTCAAGTGTAGCACAGAAATTTAAAAATTTTACAATTCACTGCAGACATTGTAGAAGAATTATAACGTAAGAAAAAAAAATTAGCAAGTATTCAGTTCATTTGTAAATTAAACATTAATAAATTAACTAAAATTAGGATTCCAACATATATAAAACCGAATAATCTGTGGGTCCGAGATTCCCAACAGATGGTGAGTATGTATGTATGACCTAGTCATTTTCGTTTCCACTAAGATAGGAGTCCAAACGGTTCTTGAACTGGTTTAGAGTTAGTGCGCTCACTACATTATCTGGGAGACCATTCCACTCATTCACAATACTATTCACTATAAAACGAGTTCTTGGATTAGTTGATGTTCTTTCCTTCACAAGTTTTAAATGGTGTCCACGTAGATTTGTGTTTGCACTTCGCAGAAACATATCGCTCAGCGGTGGATTGCAAGTATAGTAACCCTTCATGATCTTATAGATTTCAATTAGATCACCTCTAATACGCCTAGATTGGAGTGTTGGTAATTTCAGGAGCCTCAGTCGTTCTTCGTAGTTGTAGTCCCTGAGGGAGATCGGAATTTTTGTAGCACGCCTCTGAACTGCTTCTAAATGTGATATGTCCTTCGAGAAATAAGGGGACCAGACCTGGAATCCATATTCGAGGATTGGACGTATGTATGTTTTGTACAGTTTTAAAAGCAAGTCCGCGTTAATGGTCTGGAAAGCTCTTTTGATGAGAAACAACATACTGTTCGCTCTTTTGACTATTTCAGCTATGTGAGAATCCCATTTTAGGTTTTCGCTAATATATATGCCCAGATCCTTTTGAGCGTAGACACTTGCAATTTTGCTTCCAGTCATAAAGTAATCAGCTTTCGCGTTGTTTCTTCCGATATGCAAGACTACGCATTTATTAGTGTTTAACGATAACAGCCAGTCCTGTGTCCATCTATTAATCTGTTCGAGGTCATTCTGAATTTGTTGACTGTCTAATGATGATCCATATATCTTTGTGTCGTCTGCAAAGAGAGATATCTTGGAGAGGATGCCTCTAGATATGTCCGAAATGTACAGGATAAAAAGTAGTGGGCCTAGCACCGATCCTTGTGGCACGCCGCTCTCTACTTTCCTGGGCTTTGATACATGGTTTCCAATTCTAACTCTCATGACTCTGTCTGTCAGAAATGATGTAATCCAACCAAGCAGATTACCCCTTATACCTAGGTGATCGATTTTTCGCAGCAGCCGTTGTATAGGCACACGGTCGAAGACCTTTTCAAAATCTAGGTATATTATATCAGTTGGGATGTGTTGATCCCAATTTTCAGTGCAAGTGTTTAGAAGTTGCAATAGGTTGGTTACGACAGACCGCCCTGGAGTGAATCCATGCTGGTTGTCCGGGATTAAGTTATTCGTATGCAAAAATCCGTTTTTTCATTACTTTGACCGCCATTTTGAATCACGTCTCCACCGATTCAGGTGTTACTTTGTAGTTCATTGAATTCTACGGATTTTTTTCTATAAAAATACATTTTCACTTTTCCGGTAGTATTTTTGTCAAAAAACCGAGGTATTTTCGACAATTTAAGTGGACTATAGCCTTTAAGATGAACTTAACTGATTATGATTATAGCGATTTGGAGGCAGAATTGAAAATCAAAAGTTTATGCTCTCGCCGTAAAGAAAAAGACTTGAAAATGTTTTACTGCTTGGTAAATTCCGTTCTTTCATCCCCTGAGCTTACTGCCAGGATCGGTTTACATACTCCATCTAGACCAGTGATTCCCAAAGTGGGTGATATCGCCCCTTGGGGGGCGCTGGAACGATCCAGGGGGGCGATAGTAGCCTCGGGTGCATTTAGGGGGCGGTGAAAAAAAATAAGGGGGCGGTGAAAGCTTAAAGAAGGAAGAGAAGATAAGACGATTTAGAAAAACCATTCATACATATTTCATCTGTTGTGTAACATAGTGGAACATTATTTTCCAAATAAACACACAAAATGCGAGTTACAGATTTATTTATTCCATGAAGACTATTTACCATTATTAAATGTTCTTATTCTTCTTCATACCATTTGTTACTTTATTTATTCAGTCTGTTTATTCTCCGTTTCTCTAATTTTACTTTATCACACCCTTTAATACACCATCCAGAAAGTAAATACCATTATAATAAAGGATTTTTATTATTCAAATTTGCTTTTACTCAAAATACAGGTTACAAATTCAGAAATGATTTGTTTATTCTAAAAATATAATTTTCTCTAGCAATAATAATTTATACAAAATTTCTATAGTGTATATTTTATTATAATATTTCATAATTGACTTTTTCAAATAATCATTTGAGTTTGGCTTTCACTTTAGTTATTCCGATTGTCAGTCAATATCTATAAATTAAAATCTAAGCTCTGATGTTACCAAACAACTATCCGAACTAAATCAACTTATATGCTCGAACCTTTTTAATAAACTATTCACAATTTAACAGTAACTGTATCTAATGTATCATTCATTAAACAATTTTCAAATATTTATGTTGTACTTTTAATGCATAAATCCCCCCTTGTACTTTTTATTTGCTAATTAATTTATTCTTTCAAAATAATTTCCTACCTAGAAATACTCTTATAGATAATTATCAGTCTCGAGAAGCTACCACTACAATATCTTTCTGTTTGTTTGCTTAAAGAATGTAGATTTCCAGGGGGCGCTGAGTAATATTTTTTTCTGTTTGGGAACCACTGATGTAGACCCACACGTTTGCACAATTTGTTTAATGTTCCTGTACACCGGACTAATCTTGCTGAGAACTCTTTCATTACTAGAGCAGATAAATTCGCAAATTGTTATTCAGATTGCCCTGATCTTTTTGTGAGTTTTCCGCAGTTCTTATGTGCATTGGGACGATGTGGTATTTGATTGGGTTCAACTGTAATTTTTGAAAACATGTCTTGATTGTTTATTGATAACTTATATGTGATAACCAATGTGTATATATTTTATTAACATTGTATTATGCTATTGTTAAATATTGTATTAATTGTTGTATTTGTTATATTATGCGATGTTGATTCTTTTCCACAGTTTACTTTACTGTAATGAGCGAAAGCTCGTAAATAAATAAATAAATAAATAAAACTGACGCAAAACCTAACCTGTTAACCTCAAATTTGACATAGACTTGCAGTGCCACCAACATATTATTCTTGATCTACTCTATTTCAATATGGCTGTCATAGCGTAGCCACGAGTGTCGCTTCCGAGTCCGTTAGGTGATTATTCTGTGATAGTACATTATATTATAAGTGAGTGACATAAGTCATTATACACTAACGAAGGGTTTTTGATGCACGTACATGCAAGCGCATGTGTAGCAGTTCTCCCCAGTGTATAATGGCACTTTACTCAGGTGTGAATTCGGCGTTTTAATTACAGTAGCAGCTTTTGTACAAAAAAGTTCAAAAACGGTACCAACTGAATTGAATGGAGATTTTGTCAAATAAGTTAAAACAAAAATAATATCCTATCACCATTGCATAGCTGTTAGGTCACTGATAACGATTACATAAACTATATCAAAAGACGCTACTGTAAGATAATAGCTATTTATATAACAAGTACATAATGTAGAACTTTATCTGACGAGTTTATTTTGTGGTAGAGTGAGGTCAATAAAGTCAGATTATGTACGAGTTGTATATAAAACTTTATGTTTGACTGCTAAAATTGCATGTTACCAAATATCATTCAAATCGATACAAACGCTCTATTGTTATTAGCAAATTTATATATTTTTATTTTGAAGCAGAATATTAGCCTAACAAAGTACATTACTTGTACATATGTAAATTGAGATAAATCTTCATATTTTACGTAGTCCGTTTATGCGTGTCCACACATTCAGTGGATTTAAATACTAGTTGGCTACCCATTCTTAAAGATGTAATCAAGTTATCGGCTGTCAGTGTCACCCTGTTTATTGGAGAGGTTAGTCACATTCTTCTACATCTCCAATAAAATAAGCTAAGTTCTCCTTGTTGATTTTTAAGTTAAATAGTTAATGTTGATAACGGAAGTAGATGTCTTCCGAAACGTTCATGTTTTAATATTTTTCATTTTGTAGTGTGGCGAAATACCCAAAAAATAGCATGATTATTGAAGTGCCACAAAGAAGTTTCATCTAATCATAAAAGATGTTAATTATGCCGTAGAATTTTTGTAATGCCTTTTTTTTAATTATTCAGAATATTATTTGTATTATTTATAGCATTTTTGTTTAACTGAAAAATAAATGTTATTATCTGCATTCTAATTTGTGTTCGTTGCATCACTTCTCAAGGTTTTCAAAAAAATATCGGTGAAGTTTTATTAATTATGTATCATTATCATTACTATGTCAATAATTTAGAAATTTTTCTAAACCTGAATCTTCCAAACACTGTTAAAATAATTTCAAACCACAGTCGACTCTGTTTCTACAATAAAAAATCAGACTATACATTACATTACAAATAATGACTGGAATACACCTAACCATTGCTGAAAAAGTAGAAATTGTATTTAGATGATGCAAAATATTTCCATTAAAATTTGGATTTCTACTATTTCTGTGATTCTGAGTAACTTTCTTAGATACTTTTTTTCGATAAAACTCGGGTCTACTATAATTCTTTAATTTTTCGCATTGCGATCGTAGTAAGACTCCTGGTTTACACTATAATCACTTAAAAATTGTAAAAATCTTTTTAAAGCGTACTATAATTGACCAAAATTTAAAATCGATCACACAATAAATAAATAAGGAAGATACAGAGTGATTTTTTTTAAATTGAATTGCAGCAGGCCCTGGATAGCCTGAATCAGTTGGCAGTACTGGAGTGCATTGTTAGTCGAAATTTGCAGGTTAAGTTTTGAGTCAGTCTGTGTCAAATAACAAACAAAACCAAACCTACGAACCTCGAATTTGACATAGACTGACAATACACTTCAGTACTGCCAACCGATTTGGCTAACCAGGGTCTGTTGCAATTCAGTTCTTAAAAATCAATCTGTACCCGAGTCTGAAAGTAAAAGATGAAACACACTACATAGCACACGACAACAGCAATTTTCTCTGTTCACCTCCCCTAATCATCAATTCTAGTACCCAAACCATACCAAAAAATCACATGCGGTTAGCCGGAGCGTTACAAGGATCACATCAACATACCTTTGCAGGGGGCTGGACATAGCGAAGGGAGTGGGCACGTTGAGAGCCTTGATCCGCTGCTGCATGGTGGGCGAGGACCTCTGTGCGCTGGGGCTCTCCGGCGTGCCGCTGCAGGTGAGGTCTAGGCCACGAAGCCGAGGATGAGGGCTGCACCGGGGGTAGTGCCTGGGGTGCCAGGGTGACTCGTTGCTCGTGAAACCGTGGCGCTGCAGCAGAGGCATCGGTTCGCAGTCCTGTGACTGGGAGGCCGATGGCTCCATATCCGGATCAGAGCCGTCCCATCATGGGGATAGCTGTAAATGGAAGATGTTAGTTTCTTGCGATGGAGCCTGGCCGAGCACTATGCTTTCGAAGTCGAATGATAGCAAACAATTCATACTGTGTACTAAAAATTCGCTGGCGATTTGAAACTGGAAATGGTTGCAGTGTTGGGTTTTAGATAAAGTTGAGAGTTGAAACAACGCAAATGTCAGCCGCCATTACTGTTCCAAAAATAAATGATAGCATACAAGGCCAGACTTGTCTTTCTTAGTATGTGTCACCTATGAATTTAATTACTTGTCACTTTGACAATGTCAGAAAAGGTTAATTTAAAGCGTTTATGAAAACTACACTGGTAGGTATCTACTACGGATCCTGTATAAGTAATCTTTGAGAAAGAGTTGAAATAACGTAAACAAAGTAGGTACAGCATTGGATTTTAGTTTTCGTTTGCCACCCAGACGCACTTTTTCCCACCGAGTCTGGTTCTACTTGCGAGTGTTCAGCTTATATTTTTGAACTATTCAGCTTTTTGCTTCTAGTTTTTGGAAATTTGTGTCAATGGATATAAAGCCCCGTTCGAATCTACTTGTAAAGCGAAAAATGCAACAACCCGTATTTCAAAAACTGTAGAAAAATAATTATTTAATTAACTAATTTTTAAGTAAATTCCATATACATACTTACAAATTTGCAAGATATGCCATTTAAAGACCTATTGTCAGGTAGAAATGGAACACATAATACATTTGCAAAATCAGTGTTAGACCTAAACTCAAATAAAAATTTGTCAAATGTGACATTCTCAGAACTGGTTTCTACAGCAACTATAGGACTTACTTCTGGCGCGAAAACTGAACATGCGTAGTGGATCACAACCAATCAGCATCTATTCCCGACTTGTCTCAACTCTTATAATATTTAGGAACTCTAGGTTTTATTAGATTGCGAGATGGCGATATGGCCATATTCTACCTTAATACAGTGATAACTTTATTAAGCAAATCTTGAACAAATAGTTGAATGGTCTCATTAAAAAGATAATAATAATAGTCTAACGGTCGGTCTTATAAAAATCACTAATCTGAGGTTAACAAAAGCACATCAAAACCTTACTGGTTATGACATTTTATTCATTAGTAAACAAATTTTGATGAGCTTTTGTTTATTTTAACAAGAAATTAATAAAGTTAACCTCAGATTAGTGGTCTTTAGAAGACTGACTGATGGTCTTCAATTAAACTCTGCCAAAATAATAAACTACTCGTACAGCGCACATTAACAAATACGCCTCCACATAGGTACTATAAATTTCACCTAAATAGAACCATCAAATCACACAATTCAACTGTTTTAGAGATTATTTTATGTGTACACACTATAGGGATAACAGAATACTAATAGAATACAAAGATCACCTATTGCTGCGGATGCCGATATGCTTAAATATTGGCCTTCTGGTTCTGACTCACAGCTTCATGCGACACAAATGTTACATACAACAGTATATTGCACTTGTGAGTTTATGGTTGTGGTTAATGAATTTTGATAATTGTTATAAATATGGACAACGTACTAGAAAAAACATGAATTATGAAATGGATTTATAATGAGAACAGGTAGAAGCAAGCCACAAGGAAAATGTTTCAGCCACGTGCCAATGGTTACAGCGCTAGTTGATTTCTACTCTATTAGCATTATTTTATTCTTATACGGTGTCTATTTATGAAATAATCTAAACAATAAGGTAGAATATAAACGTCCTGTTCTTTTAGCAAATAAGCTTTCGTCTTTTCAGCCTGTGCCTGTGTTAATTGGAAAAGACTGAAAACAGTTGCAGTTTGTAGATTTAATGCAAATACTTCTCAACTAGGTAGATTTTGTACTCAAGTGAAGCACTGGATGTAGCTATGTTTGAGGTACAATTCTTACAGTAAACAGTAACGGGGCATAGCATTAAATTGATTTAGTTGCAACAAAATGTAAAAAAAGTTCTTTGATATACTGTATATCCAGTATAAGAACCCCATGCAGAAAGATTTCGCAAATTGTATGAAGCTAACTCGCTTAAATCAGAAACGGTATGCATGATCCCAAGTGCTACTACAACTATTATCCACGTTCTTGAGGCTCTTTGTGTGTAACCTGATTATATTATCCACGTTCTTGAGGCTCTTTGTGTGTAACCTGATTATTATCAACAATAGCAGATAGTGGTTTTCATATTCTTGTACAAATTTCGAATCTGAACTCGAAAGTTTATACTTCTCTAAATAGTAGCGTAACAGTTAAGGTTTAAAGTCAACCCACAATTTTTGAACCCTACATTCAAAAATTCTGAAAAAAATATATGTTATGTAAGGTTTGGTTTCCTGCAATATATATTTTTTTCACGTAGATCTGGCCATTCGTATTTGAATATAATCAAAAATACCAAAAAAAAAACAGGTTTTTCTCCATTCATTCCATAAATAATGGACAATGTTTCCTGTTGTTTTTTTTCACGAATTATTATTGCATTTATACGCAACCTAATTTTTTACAATTTTTTGAATGTGTAGTTTTTTTACTGCGACGAAAAAAGTTGGAAAACTGCGCATAATTTCATTATATTTCAAAGCCGCTCGTGGATCAACGTAAAAAAAAATGCGTGTTGGTCAATATTACAATATTATTCTAAGTGAATGGAACAATACTGTCCATTTTCATAAATAATCAAATTTGTTGAATGGAAATATTCAAATTTCTACCTCAGTGGAGAGTGGCGGCACCTTAATTTTGTGGCGTGTCACAGAAGCTTCGACAACTACTGCCGTGCTACTGCAACTACGTTTATTCTATTCGCCGTAAGATGGCACAAGTACTGGAATATGAAATAGAAGACAGTTGACGAACAATGTTCCGTTAGTTCGTTGATTTTTAGATTTAGCAGCGTCATCAGTATTTCGATAGATTTGGTTGCAGGTCGGTCAAAGTTATACTTGTAGATTCTTTTGAATAAAAATCATCAGGGTGTTATTATTTGCGTATGTTACTGGTGTTAGTGAGTTTAATAAGAATAGAAAATGCCGCGGCTGTTTCAATTCCAGAAGAAATCTCGACGAGGATTGCATTTCAAGCGGTATGTACGAACATTTTTATTTAGCTGTAGCCGTCATTAAAGCAGACTGATCAGTTTAGTTTGTCAAACTAATTGATGGTGTGAAAGGCTTTATTCAAAATACATTATGTGAATTTCTTCTTTGAACATATACAGGGCATTTTAAAATAAAAAAACATATAGTACTTTAAAGCTTGCTTGTCGGATTGTGTACCTATTTGGTTTGTTTGATTGTTCAGTAGTTTTATCTGTTTTGTTATTTCTTGATTTAAATAATTGATTGTAAGTTCCTGAAATTTGAATTATACTGTATTTAATCAATTGTTTTTCCTTTTGGCTGTTTCTTATGGTGTCTTGTCTTTAGCAATAACATTTTTGACCACTGTTGACCTTGTAATGCACGTTTAAAACATCTGACTAATGAAACTGATATTTAGCAATTTTCTGGAGTAGGAGTTTAATCGGGTTTGTTGTGTCAACCTCCACAATATCAGTTTCTTTAGGTAATTACTGCTCTCAATAGTCAGATGTTTTAAACGTGCATTACAAGGTCAAAAGCGATCAAACATGTTATTGCTAAAGAAAAGACACCATAAGAAACAGCAAAAAAGAAAAACAATTGATTAAATACAGTAGAATTAAAATTGAAGGAATTTACAATCAATTATTTAAATCAAGAAATAACAAAACAGATAAACTACTGAACAACCAAACAAACCAAAGACATAATCCGACAAACAAGCTTTAAAGTAGAAACTATATGTTTTTTTTATTTTAAAATGTCCTGTAAGTATACGTTCAAAGAAGGAATTCACATAATTCTATAAACCATTGTTTTAAATGTATAATTTGAAGATAACTGTAGCAAAAATTGTTTATTCTGAATAGAACGGATATCATATGAAATTTAAAGATCCAAGGAAAACTAATAATTTTTGATAACATAAAAATGGAAAGATATATTCAATTATAAACTTTCCTTGTTAATACATGTGTTCTGAAGAAGCTAATCAATATTAGGGAAACGTCAATTACTATAATTTTTAATTTATTAATATCTGTTGACACCACTAATTTATTATTTCTATAAAATAAATTAGTAACACTCTTAATTAAACCTGTTAGCTGAAATTTCTAATATACAGTGTGTCCCCGGATTGAGTTCACTATAGGTATAATTGACAAAAAATTTTACAATTTTATTTTAATATTTTGGGATTCCGGCCTGCTTGGTCTGAAGAGAATTTTAAGAAATTTACAGGTTTTGAAAACACAAGTTGGCCTTGACAGTGAGGCAAAAACTATTTTCTTTTCAGGTAAACTACCATTTCTGTTCATGAAACGGCAAAATTTTACCAAGAAAAGTTGTTCAGAATGATAAATTATGGCCCTATACAAAATTTCAGGAAGATCTACCTACTTAAATTAAACCGTTAAAATTGTACCCATTTATTAAAAATTGCGGTTTGATTTAAGTAGGTAGAACTTCCTGAAATTTTGTATGGGGCCATAATTTCCCATTCTGCACAACTCTTCTTAGTAAAATTTTGCCGTATTATAAACAAAAAGGGTAGTTTACCTGAAAAGAAAATACAATAGTGTGTCCCAGGATTGGTTACAAGAGGTGCGATGGACTAAAAAATTTTTTTCTTAAGGTTTTGGGATTCGGTTCTGCTTGGTTTGAAAAGAATTTTAAGAATATTTTCAGTTTTTGAAAAACAAGTAGGCCTTGGCAGGGAAACAAAAACTATTTTATTTTCAGGTAAACTACCCTTTTTGTTCATGAAACGGCAAAATTATATTAAGAAAAGTTGTTTAGAATGATAAATTACGGCGCTATGAAAAATTTCAGAAAGATCTGTCGACTTAGATGAAACCGTCATTTTTAATAAATGCAATTTGTTTAATCTAAAACATAACAGTTTAATCTAAGTCAACAGATCTTTTTGAAATTTGGTACAGGGCCATAGTTTTTCATTCTGAACAACTTTTCTTAATAAAATTTTGCCGTATCATAAACAAAAAGGATAGTTTACCTGAAAATTAAATACAATTATCTAAAATATAACGGTTTTTTCTAAGTCGACAGATCTTTCTGAAATTTGGTATAGGACCATAAACTATCATTCTAAACAACTTTTTTTAACAAAATTTTGCCGTATCATGAACAAAAAGGGTAGTTTACCTAAATAGAAAATAGTTTTTTCACATTTTTCATGGCAGACTTAATTTCTAAAAATTAAAACTCTGCTTAAAATTGTTTTCAGACCAAGCAGGGCGGGATTCCAAAACATTAAAATAAAATTGTAAAATTTTTTGTCGATTATACCTATAGTGAACTCAATCCGGGGACACACTGTATAAAAAAATAATAGTAATATTGTTTTATTTTTTAATTTTCATTATATTTTTGATCACTACTCCTGATCAGTGGCGACGGGTTTTAAATTTTTGTATTGGTGCCAGGCCAAAGCGGTGGTAAAATATTGCCACCTTTTTAAATCAACGCATTATCCGAATACTATCCAGTTTAACAGTGTTGCAATATAATACTTACTCATTTTTCAGCAGATCGCTACCTGAAACTCTGGAAAGCAGCATTTCAGAGGCACCATGGCCACCTGAAACTCTGGGAAGCATCATTTCAGAGGCACCATCGCCACCTGAAACTCTGAAAAGCAGCATTTCAGAGGAACCAGGAACACAGAGGAAAACGTACTGGCCAGAAGTGGAAACGGATCTCCCGTCACCGGAACGTGAGGTGGTGCGGCTTCCTGGTCATATGACCCGAACATGAGTAAGCTGAGTGGGAGGCGCATCGTTGACATAGCATCATTCATTACTGATGTGCGAAGACTGGAAAATCATGAATGCTCAGTGAAGAAGACGGGATACTTGGCCTTTGACCATGAGAACAGTCTTGGTTTCAACAGCACGCTAATTTTCAAATGTACTGGGTGCAGTGCCGTACGCAAAATAAAAACTAATAATGCGCAAGGGAGTAAAAAAGACAATGTGAATTTTTTGTCAATTTGGTCAACAGTCGCCAATGGCAAGGGATATGCTGCACTAGAAGATTTCTGCGCCACTCTAGATATTCCAGGTTTATGTCGCAATACTTACGTCAAGTTCGAGCAAATGGTAGAAGCATGGTATGAGTGTCTATCACATTCTATCACCGAAGCAGGTAAGGAAGAATTAAGTTTCGCAAGAGAAAGTGGTAACATGATGGGTGACATTGGCCGATGTAAAGTCATAGTGGATGGAGGTTGGAGCCATCGGTCCTACGGTCACAAATTCACTTCAAAGTCAGGAGTGGCGTGTATAATAGGCCATCAGACAAAAAAACTCTTGTTCCTGGGAGTTAGGAACAAATATTGTAGCATTTGTGCTATTGCAAGTTCGAAGAAAGTACAAGCGCCTTCTCATAAATGCTACAAAAATTGGACTGGATCTTCTCCGGCGATGGAGGCCGACATTCTGGTAGAGGGGTTCACAAATAGTGAAACCATGCACAAGCTACAGTACACAGAGTTTGTAGGCGATGGTGATTCCAGTGTCCATTCTCGGATTCTGGCATCTGTTCCATACAGCCGAAGTATAAAGAAAATTGAATGTGCCAACCATTTAGTCAAAAATGTTACAAAGAATCTTCATAACTTAGCCGGTCAATCAGCTGCTAGTAAGAAAATGTTACCTGTTACAAGGATCAACCATATTGGCAAAAGCTGCCGCAAATTAATTACGATGTACTCCAGACAAGACAATCCATCCCATCGAGAACTTAAAGAACAGCTCCTAAATGTAATTCCCCATGTCTATGGTAAACATGAGCGCTGTACTCCATCCAACTGTATAAAGCACGGACAGTCTGCTGACAATGGATATGCCTATGAAACTGCATCGGGTGAATTTAAAACGTCAATTATGAAGATCATTGGGAGACTCACCGCCAATTCAAATAGCTTGATAACAAATTCAACCAGCAACCTCGCGGAGACCTTTATGAGGCAAGTTGCAAAATTCAATTGTGGTAAACAAACATTTTTAGGACGAAGAAATTCTTTTAACATGCGTTGCTATGGGGCTGCGTTAGCGTTCCAATTTGGTCCTGCTTGGTTGACTGAAACCTCAAGGAAGATTTTGTCAAGAAGCCCAGGTGCAAGATTAAAAAGGCTTGTACGTATTCGGAAAGACCTTGGGGAGAGATCGCGAGTACGAAAAAGACTGAACCTCACACAGGGGGCATCAGAAAATAACTATGTCGGATTGGACTACGGAAGAAGCTGCCAAAAGCCTGATTTGCCAGCATTAGAAGTAGAGGCCTTGGTTATAGAACTGCTGAAAAGTTTAGATGTGACTGAGAGTCAACAAAAAGAAATTGAGACACAAACAAGACTCCAGAGAGACTCTGATCGGTGGCATGAGGAAAGAAAATGTCGTTTAACTGCCTCAAATTTTGGTTTAGTGTGTAAGCGAAGGAGTAAATATGGGACATTGGTCAAATCGTTGTTGTATTCGGTTGTACCTGCCACGAGAGCTATTGAGCATGGCAGAATCAATGAAGATAATGCAATTTCACGATACGAAAGAGAAACTGGTGTGAAAGTGGAAAGGTGTGGCCTTTATGTTTGTAAACAGGAGGGGTCTGGCTTCCTTGGAGCTTCGCCCGATGGACTGGTAGGTGAAGATAAAGTTCTGGAAGTAAAATGTCCGTACTCGGCACTTAACAGTTCAAGCATCCTCAATGCCGCCAAAAATGTGCGCAACTTTTGTTTAAAATATGTCGACAACAAATTACAACTGAACCGGAAACATAATTATTATTATTATCAAGTCCAAGGTCAGATGTTTGCAACGAATAGACATTTCTGTGATTTTGTGGTTTGGACACCCAATGACATTTATATTGAAACCAACGAATATGATGCCGATTTTTGTGAGGCAATGTTCCGTAAACTTGGAACTTTTTTCAAAGAACACATGGGACCTGAGCTTGTGGACAGCAGACACGAACGCAGTATGGAGATCAGAGCGAGTACATGAAAATGAACGCTGCAAATACATACTGTGGTGTAGAAGTGACAATAGTTTTGGATTTAGCTTAGTTAGCAATAACCTTGTGCTATTCTCTATACAATGTGGTTTGATACATATGAAGAACTTTTTTGTTATTGATTTCTCAGGAAATTTTATTTCGGATCACACACTTACCAAGCTTCGAGACAGGACTTTCAGATTTGCTGGTTATGATTTGTTTTTGTCAAATAACACATACATCTGCGCTTATATATTGTCTTGTAGAAATTAGATATTTTACTTTAATTTCTAAGCTGTGTACTTCTGTTGCTAAATTGTTAAAAAAAATTAGTATTGATTTATACAGTGTTTTCCGATTGCTTTTCACCATCTCAAAAGCTTTTACTTCTTGTCAACACTTGTCAATATTGACAAATGGGAATTACTACATTTGACAAATAGTGAAACACAACTGATATACGGTGAAAAGCAATCGGAAAACACTGTAATATAGATATGTTATAAATTAATAAATATATAAATATATAGTTGTGGTATGTCATTGTCAATAATTTTTTAGTTTTGTCAGGTAAATTTATTAGATAATAAATATATATAATAAATAAAAGTCGTTTTTTTAATGTAATTATGAATTGTATAAAAATTGTTGATCTACTCCAGTGGAATAAGTAACTTATTACGTCACTCATTTGACACTATTTCCGTTAGGTAATGAAGCTCATTACACCACTCAGTTATGTAATGGCTTCATTACCTAACTGAGTGGTGTAATGGCTTCATTAGCTAACAGAAATAGTGTCAAATGAATGACATAATGACATTTGCCTACTAAAATATTTTTGAAAATGACAGATCTGACATTTCTCTTAATGCACTTTTCTCAATCTTGGGCAGTTGTGTTTGTGAGACACTTTCGTGAGCCTCCTGTACTTAACAGCTGATTCTGAAAAAATGTCAGAAAGAGATTCTAGAGAGTTTTAATTTTATTAAACATAAAAACAAAATTCCATGTCTACCTACTAAGAAAATAACTATTGAACGGTGTATACCTTTTTTATTTTTCTTGTCAACATATTTTTAGTTCAAAGCACATATTTGGCACAAGGACAGATTACACTAACTTATTAAAGGTCTTCATGTTTATTTATTTTTATATTTGTGGCATTGTGGCCCTGCTTAAAAAGGTCAGAAATTGAACATGAATTGCAGAAATGTAAAGTTATGAGCTATATTAATTTTTACAGGCAATTCTGTGTCGTGCATTGCATTGCACAAGAACTGTTTAAATGAGCCTTTAAGGATTCCCGTATCCGACAGCTCCTAGCCCAACGTCAAATAAATCGTCGAACAGCTTTCCAATTTGAAAATCCTGCCATCAAGCCACCATACTTTTACAGTGACCGCCATCTGGTGGTCAGTAGTATAACGTTCCGTCTGAGCTTCTCACCAACTGGGGATTTCATAGTTTTCGGTGTACGTGCAATAGCTACCTTATAGTTTTCTGTATGTTTACTAACGTCCTCGAGGCGATAGCGTCGACATCTCTCGACAACAAAACACATTATTCATGCTTGACTTTAAACCTTAATGACGAGAGTTTCTCCGCATATGGTCAGTGGAGAGCCCCACAAAATATGAAACAATAAATATATGGATATATTGTTTGGCTTTGATACTTTCTATAATGTATATATTATCAACATTTCTATGAGAAAAAAAAACAATTTCAATATTTTAAGGTTCGAATGGAACATCTTATAGTTGCCATTTACATACAAAATTATCTTAACCTATTCCAATGTTAGTTCAAATCAAACCTAACCTACTCCAGTGTCTCACTTTGAACATAACCTAGGGACTAAAGTAATTACTCAAGTCCCTAGGGATTAAATGAGCTACTTTAGTCCCTGAAATGAGTGACTAAGAGTGACTAAAGTGCCAACTTTAGTCCCGAAAATGCAAAAAATACTTTAAGGTAGGTTATCTCCTTTTACATAACAAAATCAGTCAACTTAGGCTGATTCACAAAGGGTAATTGCTACAATAGGCAATCACCTACATGTCATGTATTCATATTTCAAATATTTAGTGAATGCTTTAGTGTTTCAAGGTGGTTTGTAAAATTACTTCAATAAAAAAAGTTTCTTTACAAAAAATACAAGAACAAAATTGTCAAAGAAAAATCGGCCCACTTAACCCCACCGTACCCTATTATTTAGTTACTTTCCTCTATGTGATCAATCAAACTGGGGGCATCCTTTCTAAATAATGTCAACTTTTGCTGCCTAGCGTGTCCATACCAGAGGCAGACTTGATCTTGGAACCATTCTTTCAGCACATCCGCGGACTCCTCTGGCACCCTCAAATACTTGGTAGGCATCTGTAAATTATTGTTGATTATAACATCTTTTTGCACAGTCTAATTATGGAAAAAGTGAGTAGTTTGTGGTGTTATCTGTTATATGGCGTTAGTCACTGCGCAAACGAAATCCCTCTACCCACCGTTACTGATTACTTGTCATTTAAAATGTAACCAAACTTTGTATGTTTGACAACTTTCCACTTATTGCCAATTCATCAAATTACAGTGGCTATATACAAGACAGTGTGGCCATAGGGATGTCTTCGCCGCTATTGGTCGACGCGAATATCCGCCATTAACAGGCAAAATATTTAGTTACTTTTAAGTTGTTCTCAAAGAGGTTGGTAGAACCTGTTCATTTGGTTATGGAAGAAAATAAAACCTTTCAAATCTGACAATTGTAAATTGTCAGTGTCAAATAATTCATTAGCGTCGCAAGCGGGTCAAATTTTATCATCTATTGCCCTGAAAAACTAATATTCTGCACAGTATTTAAATGTGACAATTTATAATTATGCTATTGTTGTAATAGCACAAGATGCGTTCGACTTGGAATATATGATAACGAGATTACATCGGTGCTACGATAAATGGGGCCTTAGCATAAGTTTAGAGGGAAACGGAGTATTTAGTAGTCAACTCGATAGCACAATATGAAGTCTTAATAAATGAAGATGTAGCAGTAAGACAAGTAGAAAGGTTTAAATACCTCGGTGCTACAATACAATCGATGAAAAACGTTTGGGAACAGAAGAGATCAGAACTCGAATAGTACAAAGTACTTAAAATCAATTTGATGGGACAATACTATCTCTAACAAAAACAAAAAAAGAATAGGTAAAGTAATGGTAGAGTCGGTGCTATGTTATGACAGTGAGGTATGGACTGTAACAGCGGAAATGAAACGAAGACTAAACACAGTTCAAATGGACGAAAAATCGGAAAGGTATCAGGACGAGATAGAGTGACGAACGAGGAAATAAGACGCAGAATGGAATGGAGGCACCAGAATCAGTTGTGGACAGAATTGGAGAATGGAGGAGACGACGTGGCTTATGAAGATCTTTAAATGGTCGCCGCCGGTTAAGAAAAAAAGAGGTAGACCACGCAAACCGTGGAATGAGGGTATTCGGAGAGCCATGGAGGAACCTGGAAGAAGACCAAGCACAGAACAGGTTTGGAGACAGGGAACAGGAAGACGGCATTTAGCTGTATTGTAAACTAGCATAACTGAAACCGGTTGTAAACTGCATGTAACACCTTAAAAGCACTACGAACGAACGCCAATGAGAAATGTCAATGTCCAAAAATAACACTGCACGTGTAACTAACATCAACTAGTTAAAATAACTAGCGCCAAAAGAATGACCACTCAAAAACGTTCGATTATTTCGAAAGGCACTGTATATCTCTACGCTCAAATTTGCCTGTTAATGGCGGCCAACAATCGTATGGCCACACTGTCTTGTATATAGTCACTGTACATCAAATGTGATCACAGCGCCTTTCATGACCTACCTTGAGACTCAAATCTAGTTTCTGTGACCTGTACCCTATTATTCAATTAGTTTCCTCTATATGATGCAACAAATAGCTGTCATCCCCTCTAAGTACCTACCGTTTTCCGGTTTCGGGCCATCCATGCCGTTACCTGGCTGACCGACAACTGGATGTGGTCAGCCAAGATTTCAGCTTGAAACTGTGGTACATAGGTCCGCCGGTGTTCAATTACGTATTTGATTAAGAGCCCGATCTTTGTCTCCGGGAGTTTTCCTCTCGCCCTCTGTAAATAATTGTCGATTATAACATCTTTTCGCACAGTGTAATTATGGAAAAAGTGGGTAGTTTGTGGTGTGTATATGTAATTTCAAGTGCCTTGTGACAAATCCCTGGCTTTTATTGGTGTTTTTATGTTTTTGCAGCTGTAAGTATTCATTCAACGATGTAATTAACTCTAATTATTCACTCTCTATTCAATGAAGTCAATCTCACAACTATTTTTTTGTTATTCTATAGCGTTACATGACGTTATTCTGTATTAACTGATGAAAAGAGAGTCCAGCCTTCCACCACCGTTGGTTATTTTCCAAACAGAAAGATTTTTTCTGATGACAATGAGAAAGAATTAAAAGAGGTTTGTGTCAAAACTGACGGAGAACCTAACCTGCTAACCCCAAATTTGACATAGACTTACAGTGCCACCAACATATTATTCATACGTTTGAATTTCCACAGTCGCCATTTATGGACTTTTTTAATTCCTAGAAGTTATTCAAGTGACTATTATAAACAAATGTAGTTTTTATTAGCACTACTCATTTCCATCGCGCTAGGGATTGGGATCGTTCCGAAGCGCCAACGACATTCGTGATACCGCCACGAAAATAGTGGACATAACTTCGACTACTCATGGTACACTCACCGGCACGAAAAACGGAGCACTTGCATTTTTTGATTAGATTTAAAATTGTATCCCTTTGTGATGTTTTATTATTACATTTATTATTATACATTTATTATACATTTAACATTATAACATGTATAATAAATGTATAATAATAAATGTAATAATAAAACATCACAAAGAGATACAATTTTAAATCTAATCAAAAAATGCAAGTGCTCCGTTTTTCGTGCCGGTGGGTGTATTATAAGTAAACAAGCAATCCAGTGAGACAAATGTCTCATTTAAAAAAACAAAAAAGACCGTTTTTCAAATAGAACGCATATTAAATAAAAACTGTACCCAGACCTGGAAGGTGTCAAAGTGGTTGCCTAACCGATCGACGTTTTAAGGCGCAGAGGGTCGCAGCTCCGTTTGGCTGCTGAAACATTTTTATTTAATACGCGTTCTATTTGAAAAACGGTCTTTTTTGTGATTTATCGAAAACCGGAAGTGTCACGTGACTGAAATTCGGTTCCTGAGCTGACATGACCATTCCAAACATATAACTTTCATAACTTTTTTCTCTATCTATTAGCAGTGAAATAAAGAACGCCCCGATGGACAAGCGAACACTTTATTGCAGTTACACAATAATCAAAAACAGATTGACACATCAATACAATAAATATAACAAAACACGACCGAAGTGATGCGCAAGCAGCGACTGTTCATTACTAGCGGCTTCACGAAACGGTGACGTCAGATGCGCCGGATCGAACCATTGGCGTACCGTATTCTGACACTTCCCCTCGATACGCAGCGGATGACTTATCTTTTCCATGGTGATTCCAAATGTTCATCATCTCCAAGCATTTCAAATGTTTAGGTCTAGGTAAACACTTCGTAAGCACGTCAGCTGCCATATCTTCCGTCTTGACATGTAAAACTCTCAGGGGACCATTCCGAATAGCTTCTCGTATGAAGTGGTACCTGATGTCGATATGCTTGCTTCTGCCATGAAAGGTTGGGTTGCTCGCTAACTTGAGGGCACTCAGATTATCGTTGTATATCTCCACATCAGCTAGGTGGGAAAAACCAAGTTCTGTTACAAAATTCTTCAAATATAAGGCTTCCTTAGCAGCTTCCGTCAATCCCATGTACTCCGCTTCAGTAGACGAAAGGGCGACAGTTCTTTGCTTCCTAGCATCCCATGATATAGCTCCAGACGATAGAATAAACGAATATCCAGTATAAGAGCGCCTGTCATCAATGCAGTTTCCCCAATCGGCATCCACGTAGCCTCTTATTCCCTGGTTGTCAGGTTCGTAAAGGATTCCTAATCCCTCTGTACCTTTCAGATAACGAAGTATCCGCTTAGCAGCAGTCCAATGTATATTCCTGTAGCAATTATTGAACTGTCCGAGAAAACTAACTGCAAAGCATCCGGCCATTGTCAGATAGGTAAGAGCGCCTATCAGTTCCCTGTACGGGAGCCTCTTCTCTTCTTCAGTGGCTTCTTCCGTCGGTTTTGTGAGTTTTACGTTGATGTCCATGGGAATAGATACAGGTTTGGCTTCTGACATACCAAATCGGGCTAGAATTTCAGATATATAACCTCTCTGGTGAAGTATTATCTTGTTTCCTGATCGAGAAAATTCAATTCCCAAGCAGTGACCAATATTTCCAAGGTCTCGCAGTTCAAATTCGCTGGACAACTTTCGTTTCAGTTCGTTGATAGTTTTATCTTGTTTAGAGGATACCAATATGTCGTCGACATATATCACAATCAAGGTCAAATCTTCCCCTTTTCCCATGCGGTATACACAAGGATCAGCTTTGGTAGGATTTGCACCGCAGCTCAGTAGTACTTGATTCAGCTTGGCATGCCAACTTCTACCATCTTGTTTCAAGCCATAGAGAGATTTATTGAGTAAACATACTTTCTCGCCTTGTTCGAGTTCCTTGAGCATCTTGGTTGCTTTTCTTCCAACTTCAGAATCATCGGATTGATTTTCCACGATGGTTTCTAGAATTACTCTAAGTTGTTTTGGTGGTTCCATGTAAATGACTTCTTCGAGGTCACCGTTCAAGTAAGCGCAAGTCACATCGAGCTGGTGTATCTTCATTCCACATCAAGCTGCTAAAGCCGTAACCAATCTTACAGAACTTAAACGTGCGACTGGAGCAAATGTTTCGTTGAAGTGAATACCAGGCCGTTGACTAAAGCCTTGTGCAACCAGTCGAGCCTTCCTTCGCTCGAGCGTTCCATCAGCACGATACTTGTTTCGTAGTACGATTCTGCTGCCTATTACATCTTGGTCTGAAGGACGGTCCACAAGTTCCCAAGTGTCATTTTTGATGATAGATTTTATTTCGATAGCCATTGCTTGATACCATTCTGCAGCATCCGATCCGTTTATGACTTGATTCATGGGTATCTCGGCCAAAAACGCCTGTTCTGCAATTTCTGCTGTCTCCGCTTCCTCGGGAATCATGTTGTACACTTTTCGTGGTCTTCCCCTTGATCCACTCCTCACCAATTTTGGTCTTCCGGGTCCACGTCTGATAACGCTTTCCTCAGGCTCAGGTGGCTCGTCCTCAGGTTCAGGTTCCTCGTATACCACGTTAGGACAGTCCAAACGTATGTCCATAGTACGAGTTTCTTCGTTTTCTGCGAAAACTTCGGGAGTTTGTTTCTCAAGAAATTTCACATCCCGTGTTACAATTATTTTCTTTTCTTTTGGTAGCCACACCTTGAAACCTTTGGTTTGTTCGGAATAACCAATAAACGTGCCTTCTAAGCACCTATCGTCCAATTTACTTTTGGCAGGGTAATGGTTCAGGCAGAACACTTTACATCCAAACTCTCGAAGATGAGATAGATCTGGAGGTTTTCCTGTCCAAATTTCATACGTTGTAACCCCGTCCAAACTTTTTGTAGGACATCGATTACGAATGTAATTTGCCGTGTTCACCGCTTCAGCCCAAAACGAGGTCGGTAAGCCGGATTGGATCAATAAACAACGTGCAGTGTCCAGTAGAGTACGGTTTTTCCTCTCCGCAATTCCATTTTGCTCTGGGCAGTATGGACTGGTTAATCTTCGTGTAATTCCCTGACTTTTCAACAGGTCATCGAATTCTTTGCTTGTGTATTCGGTTCCGTTGTCAGACTGGAAACATTTTACTTTTCGTCCTTGCTGATTTTCGACAAGTTTCAGAAATTCCTTCGTCTTTTGGATGACTTCGTTCTTGTGCCTAATGAAATAAACAAAACAATAACGAGAATGGTCATCGATGAATTCGACGTAGTATCTGGCTTTTCCATTGGATTCGATTCGCATAGGACCGCAAACGTCAGTGTGGATAATTTCCAAAGTTTCGGTCTTCCTCTCGGATTTCTTGGGAAAAGGAAGCCTGGTCATCTTTCCTTTGTAGCACACCTCGCATTCAAGGTTGCAGTCTTCATCAGCTTTGAAGTCGTGGCCTGGAACGTAACCTTTACGTTTGCATAATAGAACGTCTTTCGCGTTTAAATGCCCTAAGCGTCGATGCCATGACATTAGATTTCCCGAACCGGTTTGACACGTAAACGCTGAATCTTTTATATTGTTCATGTTCAAACTCTCTCGTATGTAATACAAATCCCCTACGCGTTCAGCAACGAGTTTAACTTCGCCCATTTTATTCAGTACAAGAGCACATTCTTCTTTGAATAGAACATCAAAACCATTCGAGGTAATTTTTCCAACCGATAACAGATTCGTACGCAGATCGGGTACGTGTAACGCGTTGCTCAGCTTAACGTATTTTATTTCGCCAAAAGCATCGGCTACGAACGATGCACTGCCTTTGGCAACAATTTCCGTCGACGCACTATTCGCAAGAGTCAGATTATCGCGTACAGAGTCACTGATTTCCACGAAATCTTCGAGATTATTGCACAAGTGGGACGTCGCGCCACTGTCGAGACACCATTTGCGTTCTTTGTTCTTTGAATCGGTTCGTGATGCTCCAACGCGTAGGCATACTCGTTGAGAGTCTGTATCGCATTTCGCAGATGATTGCGCGTTTTTCACTTTACTTTTACATTCCGATGCCTTGTGGCCGATTTTTCTACATTTGTGACACCGAAATTTGAAAGTTTCAGAAGAGTTTTTCTTCGTTTCAACGTTTGTTTCCGGAGAATTATTAGATTGACGCCGCCACTGGTGGGTTTTTTTCTTGGCGAACATCGCTCCCTGCCCCGCGGCCGCGTTGCACGCTTTGTTTTCCCGCGCGTCGCTTTCTTCTACGATTTTTACGCGAAGCACTTCCGGTTTCGGCAGTTCGTCCCTAGATTCGATAGCACAGCGAAAATTTTCATAGCTTGACGGCAAACTATACAGCAACATGATGGCTAATAAGTCCGAATTAATTTCGATTTCCATATCGGTCAGTTTATCTACCGCGTCAAAGAAGCTGTTTAGATACTCACGCACGTCACTGCCTTCTTGCATTCGCTGCAGGGTCAGCTGTTTTAATAACGTCGCCTTCCGGGCTGGACCTTTGGACTGGTAAATGGTTTCTAATTTCAACCACACATCGCGAGACGTTGCACAACCTTTTATTTGCTTCAGTTCTGATGGAGAGATCGACAAAATGATGTCGGATTTTGCTTTCTTGTCGCATATATCCCAGGCCGCTGCAGCTTCGGCTGACCGGCCGCCTGCACCATCGCTCCCCGCCGAAGTTGGTCTTGCAATGTCCCCGTTGACGTAGCCCCACGCATCGGTTTTGACCAGCAATGCCTCCATTTGAATTTTCCATGTGTCGTAATTGTCTTTGTTCAAAGTTTCAATACGAGTAACGTTTACACCACTCATATTTGGACAAAACGATTTCTTCCGGCACACAAGTCAATATGAATCACGGCTCGGCACTGTTTTTGAGTTCGCGGTTTTTACTTACTTTTTAGGTTAAAAACGTCCACCCTTGGGAATATGTGATCCTAGGCCCGTAACCTATTAGCAGTGAAATAAAGAACGCCCCGATGGACAAGCGAACACTTTATTGCAGTTACACAATAATCAAAAACAGATTGACACATCAATACAATAAATATAACAAAACACGACCGAAGTGGCGCGCAAGCAGCGACTGTTCATTACTAGCGGCTTCACGAAACGGTGACGTCAGATGCGCCGGATCGAACCATTGGCGTACCGTATTCTGACACTATCTCTTACGGTTTGGCTGCTGAAACAGCGTCCCGGACGGACGGACGGACGGACAAGTCTATTAGATAAAGGATATTTTGAGCTTCGAATGGAACATTTTGGACAAGGAGGTCCCTTATTATAGTTACAATTTACATTTATCAAAAAAATCTCCTAATTTACTAACCTAACCTACTACAATGTCTCATTTCAAACTAACCTAATCTACTTCCATGTTTCACGCTGAGACTACCCAATAATCTTTACCCACATTTTTTGACACGTTGCAGTTTTGTCTTTTTTAACCTAACCTAACATCAGACAACGCAGTTTAATCTGTAACTAACGAAAAACTAATTAAGTCACATTTTCAAACTCATAAACTCATGCTACACTAAAAATTCACACTTTCCCACCAAATTATAAAACTAAAGCAAAATATCTTTTTTCTCTTACGATTCATGCATAGAATTATGAGCTTATAATAAGTAGCAAAGAGTTTCTAAGTCAACACTCGGAAAAAACAGTCACAGCGGAACTTGGATCAAAATTGTGATGGTGCAATCCTAGAATTTTTAAATTAAAGGAAAAACTATAGAATCTTTGCTTTATGACATGCTTCATTATTTCCTCAGACTTTTGGAAAACAGTGAATTTTATTGTGCACGCCACAACATTTCACATATTTTTAAAAATAGGCTCATTACGTGAAAAATACTTTTTTACATGTGCATACATAGCGTTAAAAGTTAGAGATATAAATATATAAAATATTTAAGTTCAGATTCAAAATCAAACAACTTTTACATCAATCTGAATTTATATTAAAGAGGTAGGTATAAATTTTCAGGTCAATCAATTAGAACATCTGGACTGTAAAGAGGACAAACAGACTTATAAACTGACATCACTTCGAAAAACTTTTTCTGGATAACAAAAACTGATATTTCCGCACAAATCTCGAAAATGTTCATTATAACAAGTTTACGAAGTAAAATAAAGTCAAAGGTGCCTTACTGATGTTAAAACGGCTTTGGTTATCATTGGCAATAAGCAAAGAAACTAAAGAATTTTAATATTTTCAGCCAATGAAAATGAAACAAGTATTGACAAAATTCATGTCGATTAAAATAGCACTTGGGACCATTTATGAGATTCCCATGCACGGCAAGCTCAGCCTCTATACACTGTACATAATGTACAGTATGTATTTTCCTAATACGTGCTAAATAAAATCAGTAACAATACACCCTACAAAATGCAATTATAAAATTTTTAAATTCACACAAGTCGCCAAGAGACAAAAGCTCACGCCGCGCCGTGTCCGAAAAGTGCTACAAATAAAGAATCGGAAGAAGCAGGCATGTGTGAAGGTATTCTTACATTCGTTTGAAGTTGGGTTCTTGCCAAGGGATGGTCAGTGATGCATGGAGGGGTTTTCTCTAACGAAACATCTTTCTAGCAGGCTTTTCTCTTATTATTGTGACCTTCACAAGAAACACTTGAAATTACATTATGCACGATCAGGCGGCTTCGTTTGCCTTGCAAATCTAATCAGCGGTGCACAGTACACGGTGTTGTCAAACCTCAAACGTTCACATTAGGCACACTTACGTATCTCTCGGCCCACCTACGATCTGTTTAGACTCAAAATGGAATGTTGAAGTAACTACATTAAAATGCTCAGAATTCTAAGACTAGAAACTAACACTAATTTGGTGAATTGTACGAGCAGCAACTAAATAGAATGGCAGCTTACAGCTGAAAACATAAACTTGTAGATGCATTGTTTAAAACAAAACAAAACCAACTGACCCACAAATCTGAAAACGTAGTATACAGTGCCTTGCTGTTAGTAAAAATTGAATCTAATGAATATTTATCGATTTCAGGATATTAAGCCTTTGTTTACATATACAAAAGTAAGCTAGTAACGAAATCAAAACTGTATCTGTAGGGCAATATTCCTTTACCGTACATGACAGCCATTACCATACTGCAACCAATAAACTATTGAACACACCACAGATGTTATGAATCATAACAGCCTTAGATGTCTTAAAATCCTCGCTCTACGAGCTCGAATTTCAAAACAACATCTGCGACAGTTATTGTACCCATAATATTCCTAGATATGTTAATAGCTATTAAATCACATGCTAGATCGATAATAGTTATTTGTATACCTAGGCCGCAAAATGACTGTTTAACGTACCAAGGAATGTATGAATGAGACAGAGCGCCGATAATGTGGCATTTCAAATTTAAAAGTGAAAAAGAATGAAAATTTGCATCTGCATCTTTCGACCACTTTTACAAAAATATTTCCCCAATCTAGATTCGAACTCGCGATCTCGATAGTCGAGTATGTCTTCCACTAGACCTTACCCGACAGTGTATTTACGTTACCGCTTAAACTCTATTGCTGTTAACCGTTGCCTGGGTTGATTAACAAAAACTTCGTCCTTAAGAAGCCGGCCAGCTAGCCACATTTTTCCTATCCCTATTTCCACATGAAGGAATGCAACGAGACATTTTCAAAAACGTTTTAACCAAACACAAGCTTTCAAATTTAAAACGTCAAAGTGTGTGAACTAGCACCAATGGACAAAATATGAACTATTGAAATAAATATCAAAACAGTCTAGCTGGCAGGTTTTGAAAAAGTACCTACTAACATAGCCTATCAACAGGCGACGGTATCAACAATACAAATCGACAAATACATACAAAGAAAAACGCGACCAATCTGGCCCAAAATCTTTTCAGTTCTTTTCATTAAAGATCCACACAAACTGGCACAGAAATCAGATAAGTTATGTCATTCTCGAGATACAATGTTTGTATCCATCCAGCGGGACACCTTCGTTGAACGCAACTTTCAGACTTTCCCGCCAAAGCGGTTGCCGTCTTCACAAAAGTTATTCAGTTTCATGAGACCTTTCATATAATTTTTGGGTTGTTAGCGATTGATTGAACGGTTGCAGCTAAAGTTGCAAATTAGTAAAAATGGTCGCGTTGCGTCCAGAGGTATTCCTCTGTCAGGTTATGCTAAAGTAAAACACATAATTACTGTTGAATTATTGTCGAATAATTTTGTATAAAAAGTAAGTCATTTCGAGATGTTCACCAATTACCTTGGCAACTGTATACTTTTCGATTCATATTTGCACTAATACAAAAATGGACGCAAGATATGGTTTTACATGGTAAATTTTAAATAAAAAACCAACGGTTCGTCAATATTCGGCAATCGCCGTCGTTGTTTATTTTCCCCGACAGTGATTGTTTATTTGCGCCATTAATAGTCCAAGAGCCAGCAACAGATTTCTTACAGTATCTTTAACAAACGTATAACTGTTACGGAAGGTCCCTTTGAATATACTGAGAAGGGAACCAGAAGTCTGGCACGCCTGCAATGGTGGTTTTAGCCCCTTGCGTCCTTGAAGGGTGGAAAAATAATAATGTGTCAAAACTGACGAAAAACCTAACCTGCTAACTTTGAATTTGACATTGACTTACAGTGCCACCAACATATTATTCATACGTTTGAATTTCCACAGCCAGCTGAGGATCAGTTTCTTTTTGGATCTCTCGATATTTTACTGTAATTGGTTAAGTTTATTATGCAACTTTATGTGAATCTGGGGTAAGCTTACCACCCGCAAAAACGTCTGTCAATTTTTTTACTTACATAAGATATGTTTACCTTTAACAAAGCAAAGCGCCAGACTTGTTATTATAATTTTTTCTTATTATTTTTTTCCATCCTTCAAGCATGCAAGGGAGCTAAAACCACCACCGCAGGCTGGCCAGGTTTCTTTCTCAGTATATTCAAACAGACCTTTCATAACAGTTACACGCTTATTAAAAATTCTGTAAGCAAACCCGTTGCTGGCTCTTGGACTATAGTCAAAATTATACCCATTCGGAGTCACGTGACTTTTGTCTGCCAGTGTTCATCTTTAGTAAAATAGATGAAATGGAAGAAATTCGAAAAAAGGCATGCCGATTAATAAAAAAAAAATTTTTAATTTGACGTTTCTAATCTGTCAGATTATACTTTTCGTGTAAGTTTGTTTGTTTGTAATGGACAAGTCTAGACATACGGGGTACCAGGTACCTTAGACACGTTGTTCGCAGTGTTTCTCTTGCGTTAAATGTCGCGGAGAGAATATGAGCTAGAAAGTGAAGAATAAAAAAACCGAAGTCGACGAAGCAGTCAAGAACTCCACCAGGGATACTATAAATATAAAATGTATGTAGCTAAAGAATTTGTAACCATAGAAAGCCTAAAGAAACGCTTGGTTGAAGAATCTGAAGGAGATTTTTTATATTCAGTTTCTTCCCTAAATAGATGGTGCAAGGAAATAGGCTTCAAATGGCAAAAATCCTGCAATATCTCGCTCACTCGCGTTTTAAGGCCCACGAGTGACTAAAGATGCTTTACGCATGTGTATCGTACAATATTTTATCTACGATAGAATCTAAAAAATATGGTAAATATAAAAAATATTTTACATGTAAATTAGAATTACTAGCAACCGGTCCTAATTTTGAGTGTTTTAAAAATTTTTTCTGTTGGTCATATTTTAAGTCATCTTTTTAATATCTAAATCCTAGAATAAAAACAGCAGCTTAAAACACGTTACCCGGAACAACGTGTTTTAAAAATTTTAAAACACGAAACAAATATAGCAACAATAATGGTTTATTAAATGCGTTTTGGTATCTTGAAGTGTTACATTTATTTGTTTAAGGCAAGCAATTACATTCCTAAACTGCTTAATGCGCAGGTTTTCTTTCACTTTTAAGGATGACTTCAGCATCGAATAATGCGGCCAAAGTGAAGCATGTGACGTTTCTTGCTGCAAATCAAATGAATTTAATATAAATGGAAATGAAAATAATCGCAGACTTACCTTCTCGTCTAAATAGGCAAGAATTACCTCTTCTGTTACCGAGGAGACTTTGTTATCTTCTCACCAATGGCAGAAATTTTAATAAACCTTCTCGTAAGCAGCTTTAGACTTCACGGGCAACAAATTTTCGCGCAATAGATTCTATTTTTTTTAAATATTTTCAGAAATTTGATTTGACTATGACATTTTCCTTTATAAAATAAACAACATATATCCATAGCGACTCGTGACCAACGTGGTTGATCAACAGAAAAAATTTTGAATGACACTCTTGCGAAAACGCTTAAAGTATCTCGGGTGTCTATGCAACTCGACTGCGACTTGTTGCATAACAACACCCTCGAACTTTAAGCTTGTGTTTTCGCACTCGTATCATTAATAACTATTAAAACACGTTGCTCGTAACTACGTGCCTAATAAAATTTTTTAAGCACGTTGCTATTAACGACATAAACTAATGAAAACATGTTATTAAACAGTCGTTTTACAAACTTAAAACTGCCAACTAAAAGGCAATTTTACACACTGTCGTAGATAAAATTAATTTAATTTCGTATGAGAGAAAAACACGTAGCAATCTTGTTTTAGAAATTGGCAGATTTCATGACCTACAAAACGAAATGTCTTATTACCCTAAAATGGCATTTTTAGGAATCGACATACGTAACGTCACTACACTACTACGGGACTCCGAATTGGTATAAATATGACTATAGAATGTTCTACAATACTGCCTACAATGTTTGATTCTAAATAATAAGTCATATTACCGAATTTATGAGTAGTTGGAGAAAAAATAGTATGTTTCATTCGCACAAAAATAATTAACCTCTTTGTACTTACGTATTGACGATACATTTGCTTGCAGATGCCGCCAGTTTGATTAAAAACACAAAAATATTCGTTTTACACAAGAAAAAATTCCGCAAACGTCAGAAATGGAGGGACCCCGTAGACGCCAACTATGTCGGTAAATAATGTAACAGATACCGTAAACAGTAGATGGCGCCCTGTCAAAAGTTTGTAATAGTATATTACATACCGAGGTGGGAAGTGTTTCATTACTGTCGAGAGATTAGGTAGTTTACCGAGACGCGTAGCGTCGAGGTTAACTTTATCTCGAGACAGGGATGAAACTTTCCACCGTGGTATGTACACTATTTTATTTGCAATGATCTAATTTTAAAAATAACTACAATTGAATTCTGAATAATAGATATCTTGATGTAGCTAATATTTTTGTTACCATGAAAACAACCCACTCAATGTTTTGTTACCATGGAAACACCCCACTCTTCAGGTATGTAATATTTTTCGGGGTATGTAATAATTTCCTGGCTAGTTTCAAGTAATCATCTAGTTCCCAGCTGTTGTCATGTCATGAAATTGACACATTACAATGTGATTGCGAATAAATGTAAATAACCTGTTCTTTACACGACTATAAAGGCTGCGTTCGGAAAGATACCTCTGACAGCTCTCTTTCCTCGAATTCATTCGCAGAAAGAGATAGCTAAAACCATCGACGCGGGTGGAAGTGAGATGAATGAACGATTTCCAGGAAACAGAGCTGGCAGAGGTACCTTTCCAAACGCAGTATAACTCGCAAATTTCGATTCGCGATAAACGGCGCTTGTATAGCATTTTTGACACGTATTAAATCACCTTTCGTAAATATATAACCGTGGTTTAGCCATTTGTCATTCTATGCAGCGTTTGATAATGAAATAAGATCGCGGTAAAGCTAATTGTAACACGATTTTGTGCTCATTCAACATAAACATCTTAAAGTCTTACCTTGGAATGTAATCTGTCAAATCAAGCGATGCAAATGACGTACTTGCGAATTTTGTTCCAAATACGCGCGACGCCCGTTTTGGCATTAACTTTTCGCTAGACTATTTGATAGAGTACTCACTTATAGCAATTATGTGGGGTCTTCCATATTTTCCGCTTACACGCCGCGGCAAATAGCGATGTTGCTTACGCGCGCTTTTGTTAACAACCGGTTAGGGTTACCAACTTTAAAAAATCCATTACCGGGTTTTCGGAAATGAAAAACCGGAACAAAAGCGCTCAGGCGGGACGCAACAATTTTTTTTATATACACAGTGGGCCAAGAGAAAGCGGTACAGATTTTATAGCCTCGTATATTCGTAAGTCATTAATATTTTCAAATGACTATTATATCATCGAAAAGCTCTATGTTTATAGATGGAAGTGCAGCACCTTTACTATCGAGAGATAAAAAAAAAAACTGTTCCTCAGCGTGCTGTGGAAATTCAACGTATGAATAATATGTTGGTAACACTGTACGTCAATGTCAAATTCGAGGTTAGCAGGTTAGGATTTGCGTCATTTTGTGTCATAACTAACGGAAAACCTAACCTGCTAACCTCGAATTTGACATTGACGTACAGTGTCACCAACATATTATTCATACGTTGAATTTCCACAGCCCGCTGAGGAACAGTTTTTTTTGGATCTCTCGATACAAAGTGACAATGCTAATTCAAAGTTGTGCGTCGTTAAACAAAGTTATACAAAAAATACTGTTTTTTGGAAAGGTTAATTATTTCAAACTTACGGCAATTCAATACTAATAACAAAAATTATCACTTATAATACCATGAGTAGTCAAAGTTATGTCGACTATTTTTGCGGTGGTGTCACGAATGTCCATTGCGCTTTGGTACGATTCGGACGAGTGCGATAGCACGAGTCCTAATCCCAAAGCGCAATGGACATGAGTAGTGATACCACCTCAAAAATAATCTACTTAACTTTGACTAAGAATGGTATTCGAGGGACTATTTAATGAACCAAACTACTTTTTCTAATTAGTTTTCAGTAAATCTAGCAACAAACTACGCAATTTCTATAGTAACAGAACACTAACATTGACTTTTTCTAATAAAAATCGCATTTGTTAAAAATAGTCACTTGAATACCTTCTAGGAAGATATAACCACTGATATTTTTTTGATTGGTCAAGAAACGTCAGAATTCTGGATTTTCATTGGTCACTTTTTGACAGATGACAGGTGAATTGAATAGTCTAAATAGTTATTAAATACGGTATTTAAAAATATGGTTCCATACTTCCTCCATTTTTATCAACAATCAAAACAGTCAATTACGAGGTTATATGCATAAGTTGTGCAAAGATCGTTTTGTTACGAACCCCAGAAAAAACTTCATGTGCAATCGTGTTGTGGATATTTGGAACAGCCTACCCGAAGAAGTAGTCAGTGCCGCGAGTGTCAACCAATTTAAAAACAGATTGGATGTTTACTTAAATGTTAATGCGATATAAAAATTAAAAAAAGCTTAGCCGCGCATGTACGGCTGAAAACCAAACTTACAATAGAAAATTCGGTTTTTAAAAAATCAAATATCTTGAAAACTATTCAAGATATCGTGAAATGAGTGACATATTTGGAATCAAGAGAGCAAACTACATAAAAGTGATATTAAAGCCTAAAATGTGAAAATTCGAACATTAAAGTCGAATATTTCGAAAACGGGTTGAGATATCGAAAAGCCAGTGGTGGATTCGGATTCAGGGGACAAAAATACATAGGAATCCACCATCAGTTGTATTCTGCCTTAACGGGAACCGTGCGACAGACACACAGACACACAGACGCACAGACACACAGAAAGAGCGATCATAGTAACCACTTACTTTGTAAGTTTGGTTGATATAAATATAAAATTTTCCTTTTAAGAAATATGTACAAAGCTAATCTATTCTATACCATAGTAGTTTAGCATTCAAAATTTTTGAAAGTACGCAAATATTTGGTGTTGACAGCGTTTAGCTGCCTACCAAATTAACTGTAAATAAATAAATAAATAAATAAATCATATGTAATCGTCTTCACAAGTGCCAAAACGCAAAAGCGATTTGCGCTTCTTCAGGACTTAGATTAAAGCAACAATTAAAACTAAAATGACAGATACAAACTGACATTGACAAAAAAAATTAAACAAAAGTCATTTCCTACTAATTTTGTTACAGATTTAATTTTACATTAAAGCGACGAGACTATATTAAAAACTCCCGTTTTTGCATGACCTTTATTAAAGTAAAATAAAATCGAATTGAAACGTATTATTGCAAATAAGGTATATTTTTAATCTCCAAAGTGTAAGCATTTCGAAGAAATATTTGAATTCACTAATTAGTATTGGACATACGAATATTTAAATTTTGTACCGGTTTTTTTGCCCACTGTGTAGATTGTTTTTTTGTAAAATTTAGAAAAATTTATTAAATATGTATATATTTTATTTAACAGTAAACTGTTTTATTATTTTGTTTAATTACAATATTATGTATTGAAAATTTGTAAAATTATTCGTAGTGGTAAAATAATACTAAAACTAATAAACGCCAAATCGCTTTTAAATTTTTTATTGAAGTTATATAGGTGGATTAACGTAATAATAGAACATTATCAAGAACGCAATACAATTCTCAATGAGGGCAAAAAACTAAGTTTTATTCTTTACATAAAATACATTTGTTATTCTACAAATTAACAAACACAACTGCATTTTAAAATAAACCATGTCACATGTCACATGTGCCGTATAGATGACACACGGTGGCCTAAAAGAATATGGGAATGGGTGCCTCCAGAAAGACGAAAACGAGAAAGACCTCCAAGAACTTGGAAGGACGATGTAATAGACGCCATGGAAGCTCGTGGACTAAACGAAGGAGACTAGCGCGATAAAAAACTTTGGCAATTGGGAAGCAGGAAACGGCTATAAGGCTGTAAAAAACCTGTATTATATATGTATATATATATATATATATATACAGGGTGATTCGGGAGGAAGTGGCAATATTTTGAGGACATGTCGAGGAAGCCAAACTAAGTAAAATAAGCTCATATGTTTAAGTCCGATTTTCATTTGTTTCAGGGATAATTGACTTTTTCTTAAAATGTCAAATCTCAAAGTGACAGTTGTTCAACATTAGTTTTATGAAGTTGTAAAAATGCCCCACAAATTTAGTCATAAAGAATATGCCGATATGATATTTGTTTATGGGTTCTATAATGGTAGTAATGTTCGTGCAGTGGAGGAGTATCGACGTCGTTTTCCGAATCGAATAATTCCTAACAAGCGAGTATTTCAAACTGTTTTTACACATGCCGGCGAAACTGGGACATTTCCAAGTGCAAGTATTGTTTCTGAAAGAGAACACGGAATCGCTGTTGGACTTGAAGAAGATATTCTGAATTTGGTAGACGAAAATCCAGAGATAAGTACAAGACGCATCGCAATCCAATTTGAAATACCACAAACAATGGCTTGGAAAACACTTAAACAACAGGGTTTGAACGCTTATCATTTGCAAAAAGTACAAAATCTCCATGAAGGCGATTATCCTTTAAGGCTACAATTTTGTCGTTGGATTCGGGAAAACAGAAGATTGTGTAAAGACATTTTGTGGTCGGATGAAGCTCAATTTACGCGAGATGGAATTAACAATTGCCACAATAATCATCGATGGTCGGACGAAAATCCCCATGCTACGATAGAACACAATTTCCAACATCGATTTAGCATTAACATTTGGTGCGGTATTCTAAATGATCAATTATTCGGTCCTTTCGTATTAGATGCGCGCCTTACTGGACAAGGATATTTACGTTTTTTAGAAGACCATTTAGAAGAAATATTGGACGAAGCACCTTTAAATATCCGACAACGAATTATCTTCCAACATGATGGAGCGCCTCCTCACTATTCTAATAATGTACAAAATTTTCTGAACACCACTTTCGGCGATCGTTGGATTGGCAGAGGCGGTCCGCATCCTTGGCCACCGAGATCACCGGATCTCACTCCCCTCGATTTTTGCCTTTGGGGATGGATGAAGTCGTTAGTTTATGCTACTAAAGTGGAAACGAGGGAAGCGTTACTAGATCGTATTCTTAATACAGTAGCTATCATTAGAGCAAACAATCGTTCATTAACTCGTTACTAGTGCAGTCTATAAACGCGCAAATAAGTGTATCGAAGTGGGCGGTGGCGTTTTCGAAAATTTGTCGTAAATTAATGCTATTTTGTTTATTTTTGTAATTCATTTTGTAATAAATTTTTGTTTGCTTTTTAAATTATACAATTAATCAAAATATCTCCGAAACAAATGAAAATCGGACTTGAACATATGAGTTTATTTTGCTTATTTTGACTTCCTCGATATGTCTTCAAAATATTGCCACTTCCTCCCGAATCACCGTGTATACAGGGTGTTGAAAAAGAGCCGCAATCGTATAGTACTACCGTAATTGACATCAAATAAGTACCATAAATCCGTTTTTAAAAGTTTGCTGCTATGCTTATGTCGGAAGATATAAAATTCCTTCTACCAAAATTAAAAACTGTTCTAAAGCTATGATATTAATTGTATTAACAATTTTTCCTAACAAAATAAAAGCGTTAATCTATATCAACAATTTCCGGTTAGTATAGTAATGAATAACAGTTTTATTAGACATCCTCAAAGAACAAAATATTGTTGAAAATACAAAATTACCGATCTGACAATCCTGCAATATTTGTATGTATTTAAGCACAATAAACTAGTCACCATATTTCAATAAAAAACAATGTTTTGTCAAAATATCAAATTCAAAATAAACAACCTTTTATATTATAAACTACCATTGCTTAATTTAAACTTATAAAGCACACAACAAACGTAAAAAATCAGAATCTAGACACATGCCACTTTTTTGTAATGCATGTATGTTGGCACTTAACTCCTTTGTACAGTGTTGCCATATTTTCTAACTTAAAAACAGCATTATCTCTGAAACGGTTGTCGGAATAAAAAAAATTGTGTTAACTTTTTTGTTACTTTATCCATGAAGAACATCATGATACTATTCGATTGCGCGACTTTTTCAACACCCTGTATATGTATATTGCAATGACCCTGTACGTATAATATTTGTATGTTTATAATCACGGCCTTCTGGATTAGCGTGCCTGCCGGCTCTCCCCGGCCTGTTCATTTGTGACAAATAGCATTACAAAGTTGTAACTCGGCATATCGGGGGATTGAAGTTCAGAACCACGCCAGCCGGTTTGAAACTTAGCTTTTATCTGTCAGTTTTGGTTTGTTGATTGGATTATTGTTCTGTGACGGAAACGTTAAATTAGGTTAGTTTTACATTAATTCTGTATACTCTCTAATAAAATTATTTTTTTGCATTTAAAAGACTTCTTAATTGAAACTAGCGTCAGCTGAACTATTCTTAATTTTGCATTTTGTGGTTCTAAAAAGAACCGTTTTGTGTTTCTATTTTTCAAGTCGAGCCTGGAAAATTAGAATTGTTCGACCCAGCTGCATCTATCCGCAGTCATCCGCTTGATTTCAAAGTTTCAGCACTTTCCGACAATGAGGTTTGGCATGCAATGGCGTTCCATATATTTTATCTGTCCGTGTGTTAGCGAGGTTGGTTATTACCGGTTTTAGCAATTTACTTAAAATTATACTACATATATCTTTGGTATGAATCTTGCAGATAAAGAAATTTGAAGTGGTTAGAGGATCTAGAAGGAGAACGGTTAATATATTACGAGGATTGCATTCCTGGGGTAAATATTCAGTAGTTATATCCCTAGTGCATTCTGTATACTCGAGTATTTCTCGAGAACGCGAAGCGTTCGAGAGAAATACTCGAATTATACAGAATGCACGCGGGGAATATTGCAAGACTATTCCTCGAAGAAATGTCATCCTTTGTATACCACACTATTAATTTTTAAAGAGTTTTCAGTTTTCTTTCGGAAATGTCTCGTGTACCTCGCTGGTTTGCTTTTCTTCCTGCAAATACTCGCTATTGCACTTGTGCAAATACCCGGGTATTGCACTAGTGCAAAATATTCGCTGTATTCGACTCGGATTGGTTCAAATTTTGAAAATTGATTGATGGGATTGGTTTATATTATCTGAGGGGAATAGTCAAATATATTTAAAACCAGCTGAATTAATTGGTTTATTAAACAAGTAAAATTTTTACTAGGGTATTTCAAGCCACCACGATCCTGTAGATTTATAAGAGCCAGTAGCGGATTTGAGCAGGAATTGGTTAAAATTGTATTTAGGCAAGTTTCACACTCTGTTCGTTCTTCTATAGTTCTTGCAATATAACCTGCTAAGAAAGCCACTGAAGCAGACACAATTCCATAATGTAAGTGAGTAGAAAGGTTTTTTAATTCTAGGATTAATTCTTTTAATTCTTCAGGAAGTTCAACTGTAAAGCATGACATCACATTATCAGTATCTGGAATTTGTCCAATATTGCTGCTATAGTCACATTCAGAAAATACGTTAGCAGATGCCGATGTTTTAATTATTCCACACTTGACGATTCTTTTAATTGCACTCTCTGCAGCCTGTGCATCGGTGGCGTCCTGCGAGCCACCTTTTAGCCGAACGTCGCTAAACATCGATTCAATAGCATCTGAACTAAAAGACCTTGTTAAAACATAATAAAATCCGACATCTTGAAGAAGATATTGAATGCATTCAGCAGTACTTTGTGCGGTGAACTTTAGTGCTTCTGCAGTTTCCTTAGTTAATCCTTTCATGCCACCTTTTTTTGAAGTTTCCTGTATAGAATTAATATATACTGGAAATACATCTCTTAACCAGACCAATCTTTCATCATTAATGTTAATGTACGGTGCACATTTTTCATCCAGGAGAGTAACGTGCTTTGTTTTGTCACTAACGTCGTGTAACTGAAAAAATAAATACATCATTTCCATGTACGTAATGGTGGCTTTTGATGTAGAGAAATCATAAGGCGAATTTGAGTACTGTCTTAAATATTCTAAAGCAGCAGTTACAGTAGGCGAGAATAATTGTACAGCCCGTCTAACATTCATTTTCTCGAAGTTGCTGGGATATAAATGTTTTTCTGTTAAAAATCTAACAGGCTTTATAATTAAATTTCTCTGTAATTGATACAGGTTTTTTAAATAAGTAGAAGAAATAACACCTTCTTCAGTCTTCATGTCATGGTGGAGAAATATGTTTCTTGCATTCTTTATTGCATGGCAATAATCAAAACTAAAGAATAGTGGCATATTTGGTGTTATTGGATGTTGAATGTGCGTAGAAAGTTTGTTATTTGAAAATGCCTTGAACAGTCCCACATTAGATTTGTGATTATCGGTTACAATTCTAATTACCAGAAATCCACACTCATGTAGCAGTTTTAAAACATTCAACGTTAACTGATAAAAATCTGATGTCTTTAACGATCTATGGAAAAAGTATGCAGCTGGTATCGTAAATTTTGTTGAAAGACCGTGAATAACAAAACAAAGCATTTGGTTAGCCAATACTGGCCTTTTGCCGATTGTTTTTGTTGTACCTGTGGTTTCTAAACCATGTAATCGGTCCTGTGCTCTGTTGTATTGCAATTTTTCCTTAATGGCCATGTCGTCAATTACCAGACTGCACACTCGTTCTACAGGTAGTAATGACTCTGCTTCTACCTGAAGTCTAGATTTTATGAGAGCAGTTACGTTTCTACCAGCCCCGCTGTAACGGTGAAGTGTTACTCTAGACGGTAGTTTTAGCAAATGTGAACGGCAAAACTCATAACCTTTTGGCGAAGATATTCTCCAAATGATACAATTTCGAATTATTTGTTCAGAAAATCTTGGTTTTGATTTACAGTAATTTAAAATTTGATCAAACAAAAAAGTTGCATACAAATTATTGTTAACAACTGCATCTTGTTGAATCTTTTTTACCGTCTCACAATTTGAATGTTGTATTGTTTTCCTCAGTTCCAATATTTCTTGGTCTTTTAGTTTATTTTTTTTAATTAGTCGGGTATTTTGCATTTTCAACGCTCTGATTTTCTTTTTATAATTTTCTATTAGGTTTTCGCTAATTACACTGACCTGAATGCCTTTATCATTTATCTAGAATTTCAAATAAAATTTAAGTATTTACGGATTCTAGTACATACCTACTTATAAATACTAACCACATTGGAAGTAGAAGGGTAACAAAGTGGAGTTGAAAGCAAAGGTATGTTTGCAGGTCCAGGAAAAGTGTTAGTTTGGATTGGTATACCAGCAGGAATGTTCGAAATACTTCTCTAAAACATATTATCAGTGAAGAATGTTTAAAAAATTTGTTTCAAGAATTACTGTATGGAGCTTAGGCACTGCTGTACGTTTTAATAATTTGCGACTAGCAGCTCTGTAACAATCGTCTTCAAAATGCAAACTACAAATTACAGCAGTTCTAGGCACTTTTGTATCTGCATTAAAATAAAATTTATATTAAGTACTGAAAGATATTATTTTAAAAATTCCTACCAGGGTTTATACCTAATTTTTCAAACCACCTACTTCGTAAAAAGTTATCTGAGGGAAATTGATGAAAGACCTTAGTTGTTTTATAATCTTTATCTTCATCCGTGTTGTTATAGCGTCTTAACCAAATTAATTTTAGTATCGTTAAGAGCTTCATTACCGCACTGAGTGCGGTAATGGATATTACCGCACTCAGTGCGGTAATGGACAGATATTACCGCACTCAGTGCGGTAATGAATATTACCGCACTCTTTTTATACAGTGAACCAGAGTTTATTGATGAAGATAAAATATTGAACAATACACGTTTGCTTATGGCACACAACGAAACTCGTTTGATTGCCGCAAAACTCGGCTCACCGCCTCGTTTTGGCAATCAAACTCGTTTCGTTAAGATGCTCATAATCAAACTTGTATCGTTAATATCTATTACATGTTGCAACGAAGCATTTATGATGTGTTTTCGACATTTTTGTATGAATAAAAATACAAAATGGATTTTCACAGAAGCAACAAAGTAAATTTGCAATAAACGAAAATGCGTACGTAGAAACGTCAAAATTTTATATTATTATGATGGCGTTTGTAAATTGTTCTTGCGCGCAAAAATCAAGCATTCTGTGCGCGCAAAAAGATCAAATTGAAAGTATTTTGTTGAATCCGCCTAGAGTCCCTGTATATAATAAGGTAAGAGTTGGGACATGTGGAACCAATGTCAAAAACCACTTGATTTTTCATCAGAGTTTTTTCGTTTGTTAACCTTCAGTTTTGTTTGATTTGACAAATAAACATTGTGTGACAAGAGGCATGTCAATAAATTCTTCGATTTGACATTATCATTATTTTTAACATTTATTAGTTACTAATGAAAGCATATTACAAATTAGGTATGAAGAAACTTTAATTGCTTCCAGCGCTTATAAATTCAAGCCAACATAAACACCAAAGTACGAGTAGCCATCACAGTATGATTCGAGAGAACAGTCTGTCCAACAAATTTATCAGAAGATACGCAGCATATCTATGCACTCTTTCAAATTCATTTTGTCTAGGGTAATTATAGGTACTTGATTCATATAATTTACTTAAATTTTCTAAAATGTAAATACATCCTGTAAAATTCCACTTTTAAATATTAAACACTCCAGTTTTCTATTTAATGTTCAAACGGAAGGATATATGGCAATGTAGCTTTAATAACCATTGATTCCACAAGTAAATTTAAGAAGTAACGCTGCCAGAATGAAGCAGTTGGTTTTGTGCCGAATAGCATCAATTTGATCCGGATTGAAATTATCTACATTTTCTATTTGGTTTCTTTCTCTTGCCAGCTTATTGCTCAAAATGTTATGGTTTAAATTTTAAAATATTAATCAGCAAAAGCTTAGTATAGTTGAAACTTCGACTTAATACCTTCTTACAATCTTTTGGAGCTCATGAATGTTGTTGCTACTGAAAGTTTGTTAGCAATTGGTCTAGGAGATCTATCTGTACTTAATAAGTTCTTCTTCCAGTATTTATTTCACTGTTGATTTTTTGAGAAACCCTGAAAATAAAATGCCTGAATTGTTCTATTTTTACAGTTAAAAACTGAGCAGCCTGTCATAGTGACAGCAAATAAAGTTGGATCATTCGTTATTCAGTTTGAAAAACGAATTGTCAAATTGTGTAAAAACATATACTCCATGAGATTGGATCCAACCAATGAAAAACGGGCATCGCACATGTCCCAACTCTTAGTTTAATATATTATACAGGGACTCTAAATCCGCCGCGCCAGTTCCGCCATCTGCAGTTTAAACGCTGAGCTAACGCTTCCAAATCCCTTAGTGTATTAATCTAGTGACCTTACAAATCCCCCGGTAACAGCGCCACGCGGAGCACTCGAAAAGCTTGCAAATGAACAGGCCGGGGAGAGCCGGCAGGCACGCTAATCCAGAAGGCCGTGTTTATAATTAATGTAATAAATAAAAAGAGTCACCACACAATATTTAATTTAGTTCTACCACTCGCTAAAATCAAACTGACTGATTACTTTATTTCGTTGGGTACGCCAAAATTGAGGATTACTCTTATGGTAGTTTGCCCTTTATCTAATCCATTCATCTGATTTACGAATTTCGCTAGCTCAATTATAAAACAGAGACATGAAATTAAAAAACTCAAAAACTCAGGTCTTGGGTTCCTAAACTTACCTAGTTAAAATTTTATGGTACGCCTCTGGAACGTAACAGGTGAACTAAAAATGTAGGCGTAATGTGCCGTTGTTAAACTGAAATGTCAATTCTACCAAACCAAGTTCGAGTTACCCTCAGCTCGCGTTTGAAATTGATTGATCAACAATTAAATGAACAAATTTTTATGGTAAGATTTTGAATAATTGCCTTCAAGCGGCGTCTAGGCAATCTTTTGTTTTCCAGATCGTTATTGGTGCATTTTAAAAAAAGGACGCCGTATTTGCATTTGTTTCTTGGTGCCTCCAACTGACGATTTTAATTGCAAATCCTGGGAAAACACCTCGCCATCCACGGGAACTGTTATGATTTTCGTGTTCTCCAGGTCGTAATTAAGGTATGCTCAAATTTTCACACTGATCGGACAGATCAAAATTGAACAATCCACTAACCTCACTTTGTAGGCTCCCCGGGCTGTTCGTGCTGCTGTCTTGTGTTCTGGCCTGATGTGTGGAGCTGCCGGAAGAATCCTGACTCCCTATGCCTTCCCACGATGCTGCCGATTGATGCTGCGGGAAATCGCCTCCAAGCCGTGGCTGCCGTCGTCGCCTCGGAACGCCAAAAACTCAAATACCTGGAATCTTTTGCCTCCAATTGTGCTGATACACTCGAATTCGCTGATTACGATGGTGCTATTTAATTTTTAATACTTTTATGCTTTCTATGAAAAAACTTGAATTAAAGTCAGAGCAAATTCAGATAGCTTTCACCAATTTATTTTAAACAATTGCTCTCCCTTGTCGTTATTGACAAAACACTGTCTACAGATTTGAATTGTAGGAAATCAACCAGGTACAAAAACATAACTTATAATCTAATTTAACAAATTTTATCAGTCAATTACAAAATTCTTATGTACTAAAATTATTGTCTTTTGGAATTGTTCATTTCTCAACGTTTTTTAATGCGCCACTCACTTCATTTTTATAACACTTAAATGCCCATTGTTTATCACTACACTGACTAGTTTTTTAATCCACCAACATTGTCTAATTTCTTGCTTATTTGAATTCCATCTAATTTCTTGCCATTGCAATCTCTTCAAATCCCCAAGTCTTGTATTTTCATGTCATCAATGACTTGCCTGGCATTTCTATGTTCCTTGCCTTATTCTTCTAGTCATTCTTGTTCTCACCTTTATTAAAAATGTTCATTTGCTACCCATTCTCTAATGACTTTACTTTCTACGCTTCCATTTTTAAGCTGTGTCTAACTTGAACTTTTTGTGCCAGTTCTTAATTTAATTTAGATTCGACTTTTAGTTTGTGCAAATCTATTACATTACGATTAAAATTATATTGCTAAACCCAATACACGGAATTTGAGCTTCCATATTTCTGTGCTTATTCAATTACAATCAATTTCATTGGCGAATTATACCAGTGTTAATATGATTTGGCAATTTAAGTGAATTTTCTCAGATGCTTGCATTATTACAACTCTGTGCTTTAATGATATAATTTGTCATTTGCTTGTACTGCAATCAGAGCCGATTTGAGGGCTATAGACCATCGCAATATAGAGGAGGAAACATCAGAAGACCTTAATACGTGGGTATCACGGTTGAAACTGTTCAAAGAAGTAACAAGAACCAAAAAGGCAAAATGAAGGAGCTCAAGAAAGAACTAGAGAAAAAAGGTATAGAATGTAAATAAATTAAAGAAGAAAATGAGAGACTAAAAGCAAGAGTAGATAATTTAGAAGAAAACTGCCATTTTGTCCTTGTTTCTAACAAGATGAGAGGGTGGTTCTTTAACAGACATCCCTATTCTTCTTTTTCATCTTCTACCCGAATCTGAAGTTAAAATTTAGAAATTCTGAGAAAATGACAGATTAGTCGGGGAGGCAGTGAACTTTTTTTGGTACTTATTTTCCCAGTCAGTATTTTGGGTTATTTTCGTTTAGTTAATGATGCTTTTTGATGATTTGCAAGTCGGGCTATTGATTTCTGATGGAATCGATAGGTTAGGTTAGTGACCTAGGGGTACTTATTTTCCCAGTCATGAAACTCATACTAACTATCGTTAGCATGAAAGTCTGTAAAAAAAAATAGTCTCGCTGATCTGCGGCTATGGAAAGTAAGTCTGATATAGCATTAAAAAAGGAAAAATAAGTACCCTAATTGGACTTATTTTCTCAGTCCTGAAAATTTATCAGTTGCTAATATGGATTACGACATAATAAATAAAAATAGTCTGGCTATCATTGTCGATCACGAAAGTCCTGCCAGACTCATATAAAGAAGCGTAACTTGGTAATGTATAAGTGACCCCACCGGTGCATTTGGCATCTGGGCTCAGACAGGGAAGACAGTTTCCATTTCGTAGTACTAACAATTTGGCGGAGTATACGATCACAATATTAAATATAAAAAAAAATCTGGCAACCATTCGGAATCACCGAAGCTCCACCAGGCCAGTGAAAGTTGTTAATTTTGTAAATTGCTTACTTCATTACCATATATACAAGGTGTCTCAAAATTGACGCCCGTGCTTCTGGGATTTGATTCAGGGGGCTAAAAGAAATCGAAAATGAAGAATGGAAAATTTTCTGATTGTCATTTGTTTTCGAGTTATTGAGGAAATGGAAACTTCTATCGCCCGGTCGCTCTAATTTGTTGTGTAGCATAATTCAATAAGGTAGTTATGGCGATGTTAAATAGTAATTTTTGTATTAAGTGCGCGAAGTGAGTGTTTTTGTGCGTGAGAATGCCACAAAAAAGTAATTCGAACGCACAAAAAACTCTTCGCGCACGCAATACAAACAATATTTTTGCACTTGCGGGACTAAAGTCACTTATTTCAGGGACTAAAGTAGCTCATTTAATCTCTAGGGACAGAAGTAATTACTTTAGCCCCTAGGGACTAAAGTAAAAATGTTACCGTATCTATGGTAAATTTATGTACACAGCATTCTTAATAAAATTTGTATTTAAAATTAATCAGTTGACAGTACTGAAGTGCATTGTCAGTGTATGTCAAATTCGAGGTTAGTAGGTTAAGTTTTGTTTGTCATTCGACACACGCTGACGCAAAACTTAACCCGCAAATCTAGAATTTGACATAGACTGACAATAAACTTCAGTACTGCCAACTGATTCAGGCTACCCAGGGCCTGCAGCAATTCAGTTTTTAAAAAATCTTTCTGTACACAACATTCTTAATAAAATTCGTATTTGTCAGTTTCCAAATTGACAGATTTCAAGTTTTTCAAATATTTGATGATAATGTTCCCAAAAGTGCAAAAGATAGCGTATACCACGCGGGACTAAAGTGCCTAAATCCCTTGAGTGATTATTTCCCTCAGGCCCTACGGGCCCTCAGGAAATAGTAGTCACTCGCGGGATTTAATGATGCACTTTAGTCCCTCATGATATAATATACTATTTTTCTACAACTAATGCGCGAAGTGCATTTTTTCTGGTAACGTAAATAAATATCCCATTTTTTAACACGTTAAAAAATGGCCTTTGAATTTGTTTTTTTATTGATAACTCGATAACAAAAGACAAACGGAAAATTTTCCACTCTTTATTTTCGATTTCGTTTAGCCCCCTGAATCAAATTCCAGAAGCACGGGCGTAAATTTTGACACCCTGTATACCTTAATCATATCAGCGAAGAGACACAACGACATAAATGTTTCATGACTAGTGATGTGGGTCGGGTAAATACCCAGTGGGTAGGGTATTTATAAATGGGTATTTAGCTGGGTATTTACCCCAGCCTCGGGTAAATACCTAAAAACTGGGTATTTATCAAATTTGTAATATTTAGAAAGGTAAGCTAACTTTTACTCACATAATAATGTTATCTTAATAAATAAACTACCTATAAATGCATTGGAATATTTTATGTAAAATAACAATTTAAATGCAACATTGAATAAGCATTCACCCAGGTAAATTAATCGTTTATCGGGAAAAAACATTGGCTGCCGAAGTTTATGGAAATAAACAGTTAGACGAAATAATTTGCGCCTGTTAGAATTTACAAAAAACATTGTGATGGCTCTGACTCCGGAGATTGGGATAATTTAAATTGTTTGTACATTATTTTCTGACTTGTTTCCATTTTTGAAAAATGAACACAACAATAACTTGAAGAAATAATCCTTATATTTATTAACATTAATATTAATATATACTTATAGGCACAATGAAGTCATTACACAACTCAGTTGCGTAATGAAACCATTACATAACTGAGTGATGTAATGAGCTTCATTACCTAACTGAAATAGTGTGAAATGAGTGACGTAATGCGTTACTTATCCCACTGGAGTAGATAAATAATATTACAAAATTATATAAACAACGCTGTATACTGATAGGACCATAAGTATGTATAACAGTAATGAGATAGCATGCACAAAAAAAGCACATAATACTTGAGTAAGAAAGAGATAACCGTACAAAAAAGTTATTTCAGTAGGCATATTTAGTTGACATATGCCATAATTAAAATGAGCGTCAAGTCTACTCAAATATTTGTTTCTATGTTTATCTCTTTCTTATTCAAACATTGAATTGTTTTTTATTCATGCTATCTCATTGCTGTGATATACAGGTTGCCTAAAATTATACGGAACATGGCAATTCCATGAGTTGAAAAGAGTTCAAATACCGGGTGTCTTAAAATGAATTACATCTAGTATGCTTTGAATTTCCCATAATGCAATCTAAAATTTTACTTGAAATTGGCAAGACTGTACTATGTCAAATTCTAGGTTAGCAGATTAGATTTTGCGTCAGTCTGTGTCAAAACTGACGCAAAATTTGACATAGACTTACAGTCTTGCCAATTTCAAGTAAAATTTTAGATTGCATTATGGGAAATTCAAAGCATACTAGATGTAATTCATTTTAAGACACCCGGTATTATTTCCCATAAAGGTAACTGAAATGGAAAATGCAATATTTACTTTGGTAGCTGGGCAACAACTAGGTGCAATAGCTACTTGTTGCCTAGCAACCAAAGTAATTATTGCATTTTCCATTTGGGTTACTCTTATGGCAAATAGTATTTGAACCTTTTCCAACTCATGGAATTGCATTGTTCGTACAATTTTAGGTAACCTGTATAATAGTTACGGCCTCATCGGTATTTTGGGCAGTAAATGTTCTCAGTGCAGTTATTCTTATAAATTTTTATAAAATTCGAATAGAGCACCTTCACTCACCAATTAATTATACTGATTAGATTAGATTTATAATATTTGTAAATGAGGCTATAAATACCCGCTTAAATACCCATTTTGGGTATTTACCCGGGTAAATACCCCGGGTATTTATCCCTAAAAATAAATACCCGGGTAATTTACATCACTATTCATGACAGTGCAAAAATGTAACAAAAACAGTGTAAATAGTACTTGCATTTAATTAAAAAACGTTTTTATTATTTTTGATATATACACGAAGAAAATTAAAATTATTGCATCTGTCCTTGTTTGTCATGTTCCTCATGAAGGTCATCGCAATAATTTTCGTCGTCAGTTGATACTGATGCATTTTCATCATCGTCATCATGAAACTGATTTTTGTCATACGAAGAGCTCTCATAATCATAATCATCACCTACATGAAAATATGGATTTGTTAGTCAAACAATATCAAACATTTTTGTATGATTTTTGTAGGAAAATGATTTTCACCATTGCAAACCTTATGAAATCAAACCCGAAATAATAATATATTCATTTCTAATCTGGTTTTCTTCATTGAAATAACATTTCATTGCAATACTAAACTTTTCCCAATTAAGTGATACATGCATTTTTTTTGCCTTAACGTTGCGAGGGTACTCGACCCTTATCATCAGAAGGAAGAGTTATTGTAAACTTAATTTTTCCACGACCGGGAGTAGAAGTCGGTTTCTATAGCATCAAAATTGTGACAGAAGTAAAACATTTACCCCCTAGAGACTAAATAAAACAAAAATTTCCCTAGGGAGTTTTCATTATGACTGACAGAACAATTATGTCAAATTCGAAGTTATCAGGTTAGGTTTTGTGTCAGTTTTGACACAAACTGACGCAAAACCTAACCTGCTAACCTCGAATTTGACATAATTGTGAGATCTTGTCATAATGACTTACAGTACCACCAACTTTAAAATTTACCACAGGCTACTAATTTTAAAATAATTGTAACTAAAATGTCAATAAATGACTGTTTAAAAAAAACGGGTTTTCGTTTTAAATCTTCCTACAACGTGAAAAAAATAGTATATGCAACTCGAAGAGAATGCTATTTTGCTTCAGTGCAATTCAGAAATTGTACCTCAGCAAAATGACGCATTTCTCTCTCTCATTGCATAATCTACTATTTCATACTTCTCATCGAATTTTTATATAATTGTAATGTTTATAATTTTAATGTCAAGAAATTGTAATAATAATTTTCAATATAATCATAATGATAATTTTGATATGACTTGTAAAGAAGAGGATCGAGGACTCTGGAAACGTTAACACAACAAATTGATATAATAATTTCAGTCAGAAAAGTAAATAATTTGAATGAAATGGTATCAGTATTGATAATCGAAGAATGAAATGGAGAAAATAAATATTCTCGCGTAATCTTGAAGGTACCTGCGGGTAGAGAGGCCGGCCGATGAATGCACAGACAAGAAAGGAAAGATGAATGCCAAAAAACGCATCGCTCACGCTGACGTGAATTAGGCGCAGACAAGTTTATACACGCGCTGGCCGTTTGGTGTCTCGCTGGCCGCTGTTGGCCATTATCAACATTAGCGCGCTTTTTTCTGAAATAGTAGGACCCGCCGCTCGAATAATTAAAATCCTTCACAAACTATGGAAAATAATTGTAATAATAGTACACTCAACTTTAACAATTTCTACTGTGCATATGCCGTACTTACCTCTATTTTATGATTGTACTTCTTTCAATTACTTGTTGAAGTGACAAAATTGTGTCCATTTTTTTTACACTTCAAGGCCAGCGGTTATTAAGGCCTGTCAAAATGAGGTATAGTCAAAATTATACCCATTCGGAGTCACGTGACTTTTGTCTGTCTCTGTTCATCTTTAGTAAAATAGATGAAATGGAAGAAATTTGAAAAAAAGGCATGTCGATAAAATTAATTTTAAAAATTTGACGTTTCTAATCTGTCAGATTATATTTTTCGTGTAAGTTATTGAGATAAGGGTAATAAAACCTAAAATTGTTGAGCCGAAAACTGGAAATTAAAAGAAACCATCGGACATGCGGTATAACGAGCAGTCACAACAATTAATTTGAATATTATGCGTTTTTTTTAATGAAGAGTACAATATTAATAATAGTAAATCAACAGTTTCACCCTCCAACGCTGTTCGCCGTGCTTCTCTTGCGTTAAATATCTCGGAGAGCACAATTTACCGAAAATATGAGCCAGAAAGTGAAGAATGCAAAAACGGAAGTCGACGAAGCAGTCAAGACACTGTATATAAAATGTATGTAGCTAAAGAATTTGTAACCATAAAAAATCTAAAAAATGCTTGGTTGAAGAATCTGGAGATTTTTCACATTCACTTTCTTCCCTAAATAGATTGTGCAAGGAAATAGGCTTCAAATGGCAATGTTCTATAACAGAATATGCATGCACAGAAATTGACTTAAAATTTGCTATACGCAGCAGGTTTTTAATGTAGCAGCTGACATATCTTTATTATATTTACATTTTACGACATGTTATGTTTTCTTTAACCTGTAAATTCAGTTTGATTTCACATAAGAGAATAAACCCGTAGCAACCTTGTTTTAGAAATTGGCATATGTCGGGATAACCTACAAAACGGAATGTCATTTATTTCCCTAAAATTGCATTTTTAAGAATCGACATACGTAAAATTACTAGATTATCACGTGACTCCGAATGGGTATAAATTTGACTATATAGGCCTTATTAAGCTACACTGTTTATTTTATTTCATTTTATATTCTTGTCATTAATGTTGCTATACGAAGACCACGGGCAAAAACTCGGTTTTCTCACATTTTTAAAATAATTGACATTTGTATGCGATTACGACAATTGAGATATTTACGTTGTACACAGAGGTAATGGAAGACAAGAAATTTTTTTTATTATTTCTTACTAACAAAGGCGGGTTTTCCACGTGGTCTTCATACACCGGTCGCTTCTGCATCGCCAGGTCGCGCTTCTTTACATGAGTCTGGCAAGGGTTTGGTGATGCACAGTGGCAGCCAGACCATTATTATTTATTATATTATAGTGAATATTATCACCTGACAAAATTTCAGAACTGAGAAAATAAGTACCCTGAAATCACTTATTTTTTCTCATTTATGCCCTGCCAGACTCATTTTCCATATCCGGAGATCAGCCAGACTAATTTTTTACTGACTTTTATGGTAATGTTTATTTGTACACAAAGTTTCATTACTGGGAAAGTAAGTTCAACTAATGTACTTATTTTATAATTATTTAAACCTTTACCGTGATTCGACCCATCGGAAATCAATAGCCAGACTTGCAAATCTTCAAAAAGCATCATTAACTAAACCAAAATACCCCAAAATACTGACTGGGAAAATAAGTACCGAAAAAGTTCACTGCCTCCCCGAGTAGATGGATATGTTCACATATGGAAGTTTGTCCGTAATTTTGTCCATGTTCCTTACGTGATAGGAGCTTGATTTTTCAGACATACTTATTCCACTTTTTTATGTTCTACTTGAATCCGAAGTTCATATTAAAAAATTCTGAAAAATACACAGATGGGCAAATTCACATATTGTAGTTTGCCCGCCATTTTGTCCATGTTCCTTTCAAGATAGGAGGTTGTTCTTCATCCCATGTTCTATTGGAATTTAAATTCCAAATTTTAGCATTCCAAAAAAGCAAACACATCAGATAAACACATTCGTTTTAGTTCGTGATTAGAAAAATACCAGAGAAATATTGTAATCAACACACTGCAGATCCAGGACCAGAATCTAAAGAAAACTCAAACAGATAAATCTAGGAGTAACGTTTAGAGAATATTGAGGCCAACAAAATTATTGTGACAAAAGTTGAAAAGTGGGAAAACGAGTTAGAAAGAAAAAGAAGGGAAACAAGAATTAGCATAGAAAATGATCTAAAAGTAAAAGAAATGGAGATCTAAGAGAAACTAAATGAGATTGCTGAAGACGAGACAAAGGCAAGAAAGATGGTTAGAATAGGGTACCAGAAAATATCTCTTAACAAATCAGTCTGCAACAAAGAAAGTCTCCACGATAGTTTCAATGGAAATGGACCAACAGATTTTGCAGCAAGTAAAAATATGACTTATCAAAAGTTTGAATATATGTACTATTTTGGCCATCATTTTATTTTGTTTGTTTTCAGATTTGTTTGTAAAGCGGTAATAATGAGTAAGAATGTATTTCCTGCAAAGTGGAACAACACTAACACCTGTATGCATAGTCGTTCGCCGGCGACTCGCTGGAGTTTCGTTATGAATAATATGTAGGTGGCACTGTACGTCTATGTCAAATTCGAGGTTAGCAGGTTAGGTTTTCTGTCAGTTTTGACAGAAACTGACACAAAATCTAACCTGCTAAGCTCGAATTTGACATAGACTGACAATACACTTCAGTACTGCCAACTGATTCAAGCTATCCACGGCCTGCTGCAATTGAGTCTTATAAAATCACTTGGTAGTTTATACAAGAAATCTCAGTGAAGTAGTACAAAACATCGCAACAAGGAAAGAAACAGAAATAGGCACCCAACACAGACTGGTAGTAGAACTAATCTAAACAAGAATGGAAAAAACCGAAGAATTAAGACTATAGAAAAATAGCAACTCACAAGCTTAAAATACCAGATAATCAGAGGAAGTACCAAGAAAGGACGAATAGACTATTTAGCAGACCAAAAGACACAGCACAAGAAGATAGCCTAGAGACAAAGTGAAAGACTTTTAAGGAAATAATTTAGAACGCGGCGGAAGAAACATGTGGGAGAAGGAAATACCGATGAGGCCACAATTATATATAACAGCAATGAGATAACATGAACAAGAAGATAACACGTATTGCTTGAGTAAGAAAGAGATAAACATAGTAGCAAATATTCGAGAAGGCTTGACTCTTAATTTAATTATGACATTTGTCAACTAAACATGCCTACTAATATATTTTTTTTGTATGGCCATCTCTTTCTTACTCAAGCGTTCTATTTGCTTGTTCATGTTGTCTCATTGCTGTTATATAACGGGTGTTCATAAACAGTCGTCATCCCAGTAGGTTTTGACTTCAGAAACGTATGTCTATTAAAATTGAGAAAAAATGCACTATGACAGTACTCAATGACGTTTCATTATGTTGCACAAATTAATCAAAGACATAACATTTTGTTTTTCAAAGCAACTGGGATGACGACTGTTTATGAACACCCGTTATAATTATGGCCCCATCAGTATAGTAAAAATCTAAAGAGAACAAAGTGGTGGACGGAAGAGGTAAAAGCGTTAGTGAGGGAAAAGAAACAAGCATGGAAAAGGTACATCCGAACAAAAGAAGGAGAAGACAAAGAAAATTACTTAGGAAAAAGACACAAAATAAAGAAAGCGATTAAAGAGGCAAAAAAGAAATCCCGGCGAAATTTTGGGGAAAAAATTAAAGAAATTTACAACAGTAAAAAGATTAAGAGGACCAAAGCATAAAGAAATAAAAGCCGTATACAATAAACACAATGAAATTAAAATAGAAGTGAAAGAAATATTGGAAATCTGGAAGGAATTCTACAGGGGAAAAATTTGAAGATACAACGGAGGAGGGTAGATGGGAAATCGAAAGCACGAAAGAACTCCAAGAAATAACAACTGGGGAAGTACAAGAAGCAATCCAACATATGAAAATAGGGAAAGTGTGTGGGGAAGATGAAATCGCCACGGAATATATTAAATGGTTAGGAGACAAAGGAAAGGACTGGTTATTAGAGCTGTTCAAAGAAGTCTGGAACCAGGAAGGAATCCCTACAGACTGGGAAACTAACTTCATCATACCAATACACAAAAAAAAGGAATCTTCGAAATGTGATAACTATAGAGCGATTTGCCTTGGCCAAACAATACATAAATTATATACAAGAGTTCTAGAGAAAGGATTACGGGGCTATATAGAAAGCAAACTAGAGGAAAAACAAACAGCATTCCGACCCGGCAGACAAACAAATGAAAATAACTTTATATTGAGAATTATAATACATAAGGCAACAGAAGAGGGTAAAAAGCTGTACATAACCTTCATTGACTTGAAAGCGGCTTCCGACACAGTAAATAGACAAGCATTATGGGAAACACTTGAGAGTTTAGAAGTACCAAACCAATTAAGACGAATAATTAGAAGTACGATTAACAAAGTGAAGTGCAAAGTACAAATCGTGGGACATCGATCAGAGGAATTCGAGATGAGGAAAGGGATAAAGCAGGGGGACAGTCTGAGCCCATTGCTGTTCGTGATTATGATTGATGGAATTTTAAAGCATATCAAGGCCAAAACAACACTAAGCTCCGTGATAGGACACAAGAACCTACAGCTCATATTAAAAAGCAGCTGACTGTACGCAGATGACGTGGTGTTAATAGCGGATTCTAGACGAAAAATGCAGGAACTACTAGATAACTGGACCAAAGAAATAAAAAACATGAAGATGGAAATCAACACAAATAAAACAAAAGTGATGACAATTAATGCAACACAAGGGGATAACAGGAACAGGGACATCACATGTAACAATACACCACTAGAAAGAGTAACAACGTTCGAATACCTTGGAACCATCATAACAAATGACGATAGAATCGACCCAGAATTAACGAGCAGAGCAAATAAATCAACGTGACTATACTATGCATTGAACAAAACGGTGTTAGGCCATAAGAATATTGAATTAGATAAAAAATTAAAAATCCATAATACAATAACGATGCCCATAATCACTTATGCGGCTGAGACCTGGACCCTACAGAAAAAACACGAATGAAGAATAAACGCCATGGAAATGAGATTATCCAACAACCACCAATATTTGAAAAAGTAGAAAGAACACAGCACAGCTGGTATGGGCATCTGACAAAAATGGACAGAGAAGAATATTGGAAATGGGAAAACTGAAGAGGGGCAGAAGAGGTAAACCAAGAAGAAGCTGGTTGGACCAAATAGAGGACCTTGGAAGATCAAAGGAGAAAACACTAGCAGAGATGAAAATTCTAGCAGAAGATAGGAAAAAACGTAAAACATGGGTGAAAGAGAGACCGGATCCACAATCCGACGCCTGAGAGGGCAGAAGGATAAGCGAAAGAAGAGTAGAAATACCGTGTTCTTGTGCAGCAAATTGCTGCTAACGCTCCAAAAATGGTCTAAGATTATTTTTGCAAATTCAAGAGATTAAAAACAAGAAGAGAAGAAAGCAATGCATATATAATACTAGTGAATCACCTGAGCTACGCTTCGGTAGGAAAGGGTGCTACATGTCACAATCAAAAACACATACAACCTTACCAATTATATATACAAAAATGTTGAAAGATGAACCTTTTTTCACCCGCTCTCCACCGCCCAGTCTCTCTTCTGACTTTGCTCTTTATTTTGCCCGGTAAGGTTTGATTTAAAATTACACGATTTAATTAAATTAAATCAGAGCTGGGCAGTACCTAATTAATTACTTTATAATTAAATTACTAATTAAATTCCTTTTTGTTGATTTGCCCTGGAATTGAATTATTTTTCAAAATGCAGTAATTGTAATTGGGAATTGCCATTTTTGTTAAAAAGTACTTGGCAATTACTTTTTGAAGGTAATTAATTACTACATTCAATTACTCAATTACTTTTGTGTAATGAAATTACTCTAAGGTATTTAAATTACTTTACAAGTATTTGAATTACCTGTGGTAATTGAAATTACTCACTTTTTTTAATGGTAATTCAATTACTGAATTACTGGCCTCGATTGGGTGCTAAATCTACAGAATGCAAAAAGTACGATAAGGTCGTATTGAGTTACATATTAAGCAAATCGGAATGGGGCCTTCCCGGCACAATATAATCCTAATTCATGATTTCCTCTGACGAGTCGAATAACAGCAACTTTTGTGCAACCTTCGCATTTTGTGCGATGCGTGCACGAGCAAAGAGTACATTGGTGTGTATATGTACATGTGATATTTAGGTTGTAATAGTGAAGCTAATATTTATTGTGTAAGACGCTAAAACTATATTTGCAGTAAATGCATTACACATTACAATACCTACGGTAAAAATACAATTTAAAATAGCTTCATTAGACGATATTGATTCATAATAATTATTTATTCATTCCAATTTGCTTGTTTTAAACAATGTACTAGCATAAGGTTATACTGCCATGCAAGTGTAACAGGCGTTAAGTCCAGAAAATTACGTTTTTGAGCGAGGAATTGAACTAAACGGGCAAAATCCGATAACAACATTTAAACAGCGTAACACACATAAATAAAATATACCTGATTGCAAAATTCCATTCCTGGTTGACTCAAAAATGCAGTATGGGGTATGATACTAACACAATTTAAAAATGCTGCATAAGTTTACCGCATTCTTGCATTGAACATTTTGCAAATTATTCATTCTTTGTCGCTTTCTTGCCTTGTAATGCTGATATGCTGCTTTGTAGAGGATGTCCCCGAAAGGTCTGTACAAAATAATAACACATATTCCTGAGGCCAAAATAGGACGACTTAACTCAACTTACCTATATACAAAGCTGCTTAGTTTAGCCGCTAAAGGGCTTTAAAAATTATTAACTTTTTTACATTTTCAACCCCCTGTATAAACACTACCAATTTTTTTCTGAATAGTCACTTTAGTTTAGAAGCTATTTCCTCTCTTACAAAATTTTAGTTGGGTGAACGGTTTAGCCACAAAAAAATATTTTCTAAATCCATACAAGCCTAGTGTTAGTTACAATTACTAATTCAGGCTTGTAGAGATTTAGGAAATATTTTTAACTGTTTACCCAACTAAATTTTTTTTAGAGAGGAAATAGCTTCTAAATTATAGTAGCTATCCACAAAAAAACATTGGTAGTGATTATACAGGGGGTTAAAAATATATGGATGGATAATTTATTGCGACAAAGTTTTTAAACACCCTGTAATTTTAGAAATTAGGGTTGATTTCACAAAAAGCTGTAGTTTACCGGTACAAACGCATGGCCAAAAAATGAATAAAATATATCAAAGATTTTTCCACTTGAAAAAATTTTAAAAAACCAAACATTTTTAAAGTCCTCTAGCGGCTAAACGAAGCAACTTTGAATAGAGGTAAATTGGGTTAAATTGTCCTATTTTGGCCTCAGGAATATGTGTTATTATTTTGTACACACCTTTCGGGGACATCTCGTATACTGGCAACTAGTGCATAATTTTACGGCTATGAAAAATTGTTTTTTCCCAGCCGGTTAGAATAGTAGGCATTGCTCACCTCATCTGAGGTAAGAAAGTTCGTTTTTCTTACCTAGGTAAGAAAGTAAATCGTGCAATTTTTATGAAGAAACTGTACCGCACGTTAGCTGACTGCTGACGCGTGCTGATTCTGACAGCTGACATATTGATAGTTGACGGACTGACGGATAATTGACTTTATGACTTGTGTTACAGTCTGTTTATACAAGGAATTCGGAATGCATTCTGTGAGTGTTCACATCCTTTTGATGCAGGTAAGTACGAAACCTTAAGTGGCCCCGTGAGTAGCCCTTCATTCGAAGGAATTAAATTAACATCTCGCGCATGTGTACTCACGACAGGAGAGGCAAAAAACCCAGTATAGAGTGAATCTCACTCTATACTAGGTTAAAAATCACCGTTCGCGCATGAATTCTCATTTTACAGAGCTCATCGCTTCTGCAAGCGCCTGCTACGCCCATAATTAAAGCAACCTTTAGTTGGAAATTTTATTTTCAGAAATTAACACACATGTTACTTATTTTTATGGGAATAAATTCCTCATCTCTTGCATCTTCAAGAAAGGTATTGACTGAACTGAACTGAACTGAAAATTTTTTTGGCTTATAACCCGCATTTTGTCGTTTCAGAAATGACTGTAACTTGGGATACTTGGAAATGTCGACATTATCTCTTAGGTTTAATGTAGATTTAATCATAAAATAGATGGACCACAGTGTTGATGATTTGTAGTGTTTCGATTTTTCTTCAAAATATACTAAAACTGCATTTTCACTGATTTTTGTCATAGTCCAGTAAAGTAAAACATGAAAAGGGGGTCGTGCTTGCAAAAGGTCCGGTCGTTCTGAATTTTTTATATGTTGTTAGGATCTAAACCAATATTGAAAAACCAGATTTGCAATTTCCAAAGTGCTGTGCGAGCGGCGGTGTACCCAAAAAACCATGAAATTTTCGTACTTTTTTCAGTTTTTGCTCAATATCTCAGTGAAGAAAAGGTCTGACCGGTATAGTCACTCTACATACTTTTAAAGTATACTAAATTTGCAACAATTTGAGACCAGAGCGAGCTCTATACAGCCATTTGTTCCCAAGATACAGTTCTTCGAAAATAGGCAATTTTTTCCAAAAAGTGATTTTTTTTCGAAATGGTCACCTATTTTAGGAAATATCTTCTAAAATACGCATCCCACGTCAAATATATGAAATGAAGTTATAGTAAATTTAATTAGCTTTTATTTGAGACCAGACTGGTACCTGTAGGCCCAGCGGTTCTCTCAAAAACGGCAGATAACCAAAAACAGTCATAAGTGGTCTCAAAAACTGTGGCTGCAGAACAGGGCCAAACTGTGACGCTGGTATGTGCTATGCGTGCAATGGGGCACTACATACCTCCTTTCTTTGTTTTCGCGCGAAAGAGATTCAATCGTATTCTCATAAAAGGTGGTCCAGTTCACCGACAAGGGTTATATGAATACTCCAACATTCATTGATTGGCTGAAACATTTTAAAAAGTACACCAACCCAACCGAAGACAACCCGATCTTACTGACTCTCGACAATCATATTTCGCATACGAGTCTTGAGGCTATTACCTACGCAAAATCGCACCATATTCATTTGCTCACCCTACCTCCCCATAGTAATCATAAAACTCAGCCACTGGACAGGGTTTTTTCAAACCATTCAAGGCTTATTACGACGCCGCGCTGGACTCCTGAAACTATTCCCATCCACGTCAAACATTCAGCATTTTTTATGTTGCTGAGGCTGCAAAAATTGCCTTTGAAAAGGCGGCTACAGTCGAAACTGCCACTAAAGGCTTCAAAGTTAGTGGGATTTACCCATTTGACCGACACGTGTTCAGTGATGCTGATTTTCTACCCTCTGAGGTGACTGACCAAGACCTCCTTCGAGAGGAAGATGAGGAAGAAATTGACCAAAATGGCAGGTTAATCCAATTTGATGAAACAGTGAATGACCGTAATGAGACAAACCCCGAAGACATTTCCAGACCTATCTCAAACTCTGCTGATATTATCATCAATAACCAACCTCCTGATTCCTGCTCCAGTTCTGCTGTTCAACCTTCAACTTCGACTTTAACTCCAGCCTGCTCCAGTTACGCAGCTCAACCCTCGACTTCGACCTCAACCCCACCCAGGGAAAACCATCCGGCCATCCATCTGCCTACAGTGACAACGCCTACAATTAGTAGGAAACGTTCAGGAAAAGGTTTGAAGTCAGTGTTGCTCACCTCCACACCTCACAAAAAATTGAGAAAAGAAGAAGTAGCTGACAAAAAAAAAAGAAGCTGAAAAGGAAAAACGTTGGCACGAACGATTGAAAAGGAGAATCTTATTCCACACTAAGACCAGGCCAGCTACAAAGAAAGGAAATAACAAGTCAGCGCCTGTTCCTTCCAGATCTTCTGAGTCGGATGAAGAAATGTCAGTCTATAACAGCAGCTCCGACATTGATGGCTTGTTTTCTGATGAGGAAAATGATACAATTTCTGATGAAGACGAGGTTTCACTTGCAATTGAGTCGAATGATTTCGCAATTGTTAAGGTTCATGGTAAAACAAAAGATGCTTTCAGGCTATACGTCGCCAAAATTATTTTTGTTCAAAAAGACGGGTATAATGGGGTGTTTTTTCAAAGAGTTCACCCAACGAACAAGTTTTCAGAAACCCCTGAAGAAACGTTCATCGATAAAAAATATGTGGTTCTGAAGTTATCAAAACCGATTGAGGGCAATACTGCGCGATTTCAAGGTATGATCAGTTTCCAAAATGATTTGTCTAATTATACTCTCTATTAAAGTTAAGTAATTTTTATATTGCTGACGTCTTTTCATATGTTGTTTTGCGTTCCTTTCCTTTCATTTAAGTAAGTTTAAGTAATATTTTTCTTATGAATCTTACCTACTTTAGATAAATTATTTCATTGTGATTTAACTATTATGCGTACATTTCTTCATATTTTTGTCAAAGCCAGGATTAAATAAAGAAGCATCCTAATTTTTTCAATAATAAAAAGTTTATGAGCGTTCCTGGTGTGTTTTTCTTTAAAATATTCTAGTTTTCCATTATTGGGGCATACCCCCGGAAAAAATTGTTTGGGTAAAATTCAAATTTCTTTACGTCTATTGATTAGAAACGGCAGGTGAAGTGCGGAAGTTATGCAACAAATCCCTGACTAACGTTTAGTATAAAAACGGATCAAAATTACTTTAATTAGCTTCAGGGGAAGGACAAAACTGAAAAGTGCAGGTTTTTGCCCCCACCTACCCTAATTCCCGATAGGTATATTATCTATTTTTTCATCAAACAACTTTTTAACAATAACAAAAATAAATAAATTGTAACTGTTTGATAAATAAAACCATAAAAAGACGTGAGAACAGTTTATTTGCATTTCCCCCCAAAACCCACTTATGACTGTTTTTGGTTATCTGCCGTTTTTGAGAGAACCGCTGGGCCTACAGGTACCAGTCTGGTCTCAAATACAAGCTAATTAAATTTACTATAACTTCATTTCATATATTTGACGTGGGATGCGTATTTTAGAAGATATTTCAGAAACTAGGTGACCATTTAAAAAAAAATTCACTTTTTGGAAAAAATTGCCTATCTTCGAAGAACTGTATCTTGGGAATCAATGGCTGTATAGAGCTTGCCCTGGTCTCAAATTGTAGCAAATTTAGTATACTTTAAAAGTATGTAGAATGACTATACCGGTCAGACCCTTCCTTCACTGAGATATTGAGCAAAAACTAAAAACAGTCCGAAAATTTCATGGTTTTTTGGGTACACCGCCGCTCGCACAGCACTTTGGAAATTGCAAATCTGGTTTTTTAATATTGGTTTAGGTCCTAACAACATATAAAAAATTCAGAACGACCGGACCTTTTGCAAGCACGGATGTACATCTTGACTGGACTATCACTTTTTTGGCATTACACCATTCCTTAAAGTTAGAATAGGCCTTATTATATCTACCTTGTGATTTTTCAGGTAATAAATTGCTGACAGTAGCAAGGGCTGCAGCACGGATTTCAGGTGGGGTGCATGATAAGTGTTCATTGCTTTCCATGTCAGACATTTTGGATAAATCTGCAGTTCAGATTACAATATTATATTTGTCAAAACTTTAAACCAATTTACTCACCAAATTCCCTTAAAATTTCAGAAAATTTAGAAAAGCGACGCCAATTTGACAGTTCTTATTCGAATCAAGCAGCTTACTATTTAGTAAATGCTATTTTTGTTTTTAAAGATTATCATCACGGCCTTCTAGATCAGCGTGCCTGCCGGCTCTGGCAGGCACGCTGATCTAGAAGGCCGCAATTTTCATTATCCCATTCATAGAATTTTTAAGTTTTCAGTGTTACTTATGAATAAAACTGTTTAGAAACATTTTGGGAACAGCATAAAATCGCATTATTTTAATAGTGTCAAATTTTGCTCCACTGAGGCCGGCTGGGAAAAAAATAGTATTCAAACTTCGTTAAGAAAGTGCTCTTGCATACCTTGCGCAATTACAAACCTCGCCTTCGGCTCGGTTCATAAACTTTGCGCTCGGTATGCAAGACTGCACTTTCTTACCTTGGTTTGAAATATACTATTACGGACTGCTGCAGCATGTTAGCTTCGATTATTATTAGAATCTGGAATAGTGTCTTATAAAAATCGTGACTTTCTTATAATTCCGCTCCCCTCATCTAACATTACTTCTTTACGTTATACAGGGTGCTGCGTTGACGAACAAAACATACAAAACCCCCATGCTAATTAGAAGGCATTCAAATATTGGCTTCTTAATGATTTTACACAAAATTCCATTTAATTTTTTTAAAAGAACCGTGCATAGTGATCCAATTTATGTAGTTTCAAATATTTTAGTGCCCTAAACTTAAAATAAATAGGTATTATTAAATACTTTAGGTCCTGATGGAATTCCAAATATTGTATTAAAGAGCTCTATATGCACCCTTGTTAAACCATTACGTATCTTGTTTAATAAGTCCTTACAAACATCAACTTTTCCTGACAAATGGAAAAACAGCTTTATAGTGCCGATTTATAAAAATGGGGAGAAATCTGATGTTACAAACTATAGAAGTGTGTGT